>NW_010729179.1:1296187-1368775 GCF_000365185.1 Nelumbo nucifera
CATGGGTGGGCTAAGCATGTACTTTTGTATGGGGGACTGCCAATGGCAATATTGTAATATTGTAGTATGMTTTTTCATCTTTTTGAYRTTTCTYATTGTCACTCCCCCAAAAGCTTAACGTACTCTTTGAGGGGAGGTAGGTAGTCGAGTGAGCTCGTAAGCGTGTAAAGGTTAAGCACGAGATCCCCTCGACACTGTACTGTGTGCTTGTCAAGTAGCCTTTTGCTAATTTGTGTGCCTTCTTGTTGCCTTTGTGTATGTGTTTGCTTTGTTTCGTAGGCTTACTCGCCCATTTCGAGTGCCGCACGGGGCCCCAACGATTACCCCCGTGACACCATTGTGGGGGGCTGATGTGAACTCTCAGATGCCTTGCCAATTGGGAGGGGAAGAATATTGCCCTTCACAAGGGTTAGTTGGGGGAATTCGCATCAACGCCCCACATGTGCCCCACAGAGAATCTCAGACGTGCATTGGGAATATCTCTCTTTAACACGTACGCCCCACACGTACGGGAGATTATTCGTATGAACCCCCCTCCCCTGATTGGTTGAGGGGAGGTGGGTAAGTTGTTTACTTTCCTGCCAAAAACCTTAATCCCCTCCTGCCAGTTTTTTACTAGGGTAATGAAAACACAAAAGAATGCTGGCACCAAAATTATCCGAACCACTTTTGCCCGAATAAACACGTTACCCAAGTACCGGAAAACAAACAAGGCCAAAATAGATTTGTTCATGGGCAGGCCGTTGGGCTTGGCTTTAGACTGCTCCAGGCTTGGGCTTTGGGATGGATCCATTCAAATTTTGGCAAAATATGAACTCGATCATATGGCATGAACAGGTCTATCAATGAGAAGTTGCTTCATCATCCAAAACTTGATCTTTTCCATCTCTTCTAGTGAAAATTTTATAACGAGAATCTGTAATAGATAGCTAGTAATTTGGACTTTCGTCTTTTGCATCCATTTGTTTGCAACATACATTTACCTGATCCAAATTTTGCACCTGGTCAATTTTATATGTTATGATTCACACTCTTACCTAGTGCAAAATTTGTATTTTTTGTCTCATTTGCACTCATTGGCACTCAATTTCATTTATACCCTGTTCCTTGGTTCCTTCCAGACAAATAAGATTTCTCCAACCTCCATTCTCTTTCATATAAAGTGGGGGCATCATTTTACTACTTATTTCTTTGAAACAAACAAAACAAAGTCAAACCCGAAGCAAAAAGTGAACCAGAATTTGTGTCTATTTGCACTCTTTATTTACATTTGTGCAAATGCAAATAAATGCCTGGGCTGTTTTTCAGTTTCTTACACATGACACATTACCCCACTCAGTTTTTTGTTTGTCTTTTCTTTCTTTTTTTAGAGAATTCCTTTGCCCCCTCTCTCTCTTCCTCTCATATAAAACTCTACAATGTTTTGAAGGAATCTTAAAGCATTCAGAAGAATAGGGAATACAACAAAAAGGGACAAACTCCTACTTGCTCTTTTATTTTTCTGAAACTATAATAATATCCTTGGAAAATATAGGTTTTACTTTTATTTTGTTTAATTTGACAAGGTATGTGATGTTTCACCCAATCTTAATATGAGTTCACATCTCGGCTCACAACACCTCACAGCTCATCCCCGCTTTGTATTGAGAACATTTCCCGATGATGACATTATTGATTCAGATACTATCATCGAGAGATATTTTCAATACACAGCGGGGATGTGTTGTGGGGGCGTTGTGGGGCGGCCGGAGATGTGATCTCTCCTAATATAGGCCCATGAAAAGTTAGAATAATGTGGTGAAAATATAAGTCATTAACAATATTTTTTAATTCCAGATAATTAATTACAAGGGGCGGGGGTTTAAGGGATGGAGACAGAGCAGAGCAGAGTGCACGGAAGGTTCACTGACCTGACCACGAGAGAGCCTGCAGTGAGTGCAATTACACAGGTTTGATCCTGCACCTCCATATTTAGGGGGATCAGGGGATGTCTAGTGTCATCTCAGCTACTGGGTTCATAGACAGGTTCTAACAATTCAACCTTAGAAAACAAACTCTACTCAAAAAAACGAAAGGGTAAATTGCTGAAACCTCCTCTAAAATTTGATAACTATAATTATCTCCCCCTGAACCTTCTGATATTGTTTTAAGTAGACCCTTTTTGTTAGAATCTTTTAAAAAGAGGCACAAAAATGTTGAAAATATCCGTGTAATTAGTATTAAGGTTGGTTTCTATAAAAAAAAAAAACGATACAAGTTTTATAAACAAAAAAAAAAAGAAAATCTAAAGTTGTAACCTTGCCTTTGAACGATTGATAGAAATGAAGGGACAATTTGGAAAACAAATCAGTTTTGAAAAAGAGATTGGAAGGGTTTGGGCTAGCAATTCATATGGAGAGAAAATTTGGAAAAAATAAACATTTTGACCAAAAGTAACTGTATGGGTATTTTAGATATTTTCATACATCTTTTTAAAAGATTCTAACAAAGGGGATCTAATTATCTACATGCAACAATGTCAGAAAGTTCACAGGAGAGATGATTGCAATTATCAAACTTCAGGGGATGTTTTCGAAATTTATCCAAAAATAAGTGTTTGAACAGGCCCCATCCATTAAAAAATCTTTCATTTTTGTGTAAATTGGTTTTTCCGGTTTTACTTTTTGAAAGAAAAAAGCCAAACAGATTACAAAACAGTTTTTGATTTTTTTTTTTCTTTCTTATGGAAAAGAATCCCTTAAAAAGTGAGGAGTAGTTTTTTTAGAAGAACCACATAAAAACAAGCTTCAACTGAACACCCCAAAATTTTGTTACTAAGGCTCAGTTTGGAAGGAGTATAGAGTGCAAAACCTTGTATTTTGTATTATTTATGCTCCTTCCAAACTAAGCTTAATGAAAATATTGATAAATAATTGGAAAATCAGATTTAAACTTGGGTTACTTGCCAAGCCAAGTCAGGAAAAAAAAATTGCTGCCAACCTAATCATCAGTCAGAGCAGTCTAAAATCAGCTAATACCCCTGTTCATTCAAACCAGCTTTTGATCGAGTCATGTTATTCTCGATTTGTCATGACATGAGCTCCAAAATGTTGGAAACTTGGAATTTTGGAAACTTGCCAAGCCAAGTTGGGTTCTTTTATTTTTCTCTTTTTTTTTTTTTGAATTTTGATACTTTCCCTACTGATTCCGTTTTTTTGATGTGGCACTGAATCATGTCAGTGGAATCAAAACAGTCGTAAAACGCATCAGTCCCAAACACTAGGGGTGACAATTTTTAACTCAACCCGCTGAATCCACCCAACCCAGCCAGTATCCGCCCATTTATTTGGCGGGTTGTGTGATCAACCTATCACTCAATCCACCCATTTAAATGGGTTGGGTTGTGGATAACCATTGGGTTAACCATTATAGATATAAGTATTAATTCCTTAACCTTTTTTTTTTAATTTTCTTCATTTAAATTAAATAATTTATAATTAATGCATTAATTTTCTATTAATAATTGACTAAATTTAGTTTTGTCTTGAATCAATTCATTTCACCCAACATAAATCCAAATCAATTTGACCCGAGTTCGGACCAGTTCAGCGCAGTCTGACCCAATCCAACATATACTGATCCAGGTCAACCTGAATCCGAAATAGACCTTGGGCGGGATGGTTTGGTGCCGCTTGCTCTGTTCGATTTGGGCTGTCCGGTCCAACCAATGTTCACACACTCCGACCAACCCGGTACAAGTCGATCCGACCCGACCTGAATCTGAAATGGTTTTGGGCAGGATGATTCGGCCTTCACATGCTTTGCCCGATCTGGACAGTCCACCCGGCCGTGACCCGATTTTGCTACATTGGCCCGGTTCGAGTCAATCGGTACGGTCCCAAACCCGAGCACAAACCTGATATGGTCCGGTCCAAGTCAATCCACCATTGACTGAACCGGTCCGGTCCGACCGAATTGATTCAGATCTAAACGGTTCAACCACCCTTGAACCTAAGTGGTTTAAGTTGGTCTAACCGGTTTGAACCTAAGTGGTTTGGTCAAACCCAGAATCCGAACATAGTCCGAACCTAAATGAACTTTCGCCACTTATGTAAATAATAACTACAATAACCAAGTTACAACCAACTTATTTGTTAAGAGAGAGAAAGAGAGTTTGTTTTTTAAGTCCATAAATATAAGATTAATGGTTTTGGATGGGTTGGATTGGGTTAAACCCAACCCATTTAATTTTATATAAATGGGTCATTAATGGGTTGATGGATTAGATGGATTGGATTGAAACTCAACCCAAACCAAACCCAACCTAATCCGCCCAATTGCCACCCCTACCAAACACCCTTTTAAACCAGTGTTTTAAGACTAGACTTAGCCCGAATGGTCAGACCATGAAAATCGAAAACCAGTGGCCTTTTCGGGTCCCACTTAAACCAGTAAAACCAGGACCCATAGAGCATTCTAGGTTTTACTCCGGTCCGAGTGTTAAAACACTGATTTAAACATGACAAATAAGGAGAGTTATGGTGGTAAGGTAACTCTTGGATTTGTTTGTTCTAGAAATAAGGGAGAATCCATGAAAAGACATGGCTACCATTTTGTTTTGTATTATGTCTTTTTCATGCGTCCCACCAGAGGAAATATAACAAAGTTGCATAAACTCTGCTGACAGTGCTGATGGAACAAGTTTTTGGCTGTAAGCCTGTACCCAAGTTGGATGATGATCCATTAGAGACCTTGTCATTTTATAACCATGTGCTAGCCAAGCCTCAAGGCTCAAGCACTTTGGGAGAAATATTTCAAGAAGGAACCATGTAAGTGAGAGGAGGACTGGAGCCAGGAGGGGTGATTGAGACAAAGAAAGGAGGTCTAGTTATGGCCTCTATTTTAAAATAATATAATTGTATTTTTGATGATTTTTTTTTGTTGTAATTTTGTTTGGCTGAGATCTTATTGTTCTAGGTTTGGAATATTCTGAGGTCAGCCAATTGTGGGGTGGCATAATTGGTACATTAGCTGGTATATCTCAACAGAGACGTTGATTTAATTCTTGGTTATTAGCGTGGTCTTACATTAATTAAATGGTCTCTATGGGGATTGGGAAGTATCACCAAAATTTGCTATGAATAGGTTCACATCTCAACCGTGCATTTGAAAACATCTCCCCATGACAACTACTGGCCCATTAATACATGCATGGCTTTTGAAATCGTAATGTAAGCCCCACATAAATGAAAAGTCATGAAGCTATGTTTTATGAAAAACCTAGAAAGCCCAAAAAGAATTGAGATCTGCTTCTCACACCGACCTCACAACTGTATCTTACTGTGTATTGGAAACTTCTTTCCATGAATAATAAATACAAGTATAGGAGATGTTTCTAATGTACGGTTATAACACGCAGGTTGGTGTGAGGAGCATTTTATGAGGATGAGCTGAGAAATTGACTTTTCAGTGAAGCTAATTTTGAGCTTCTTCAAGGTGACTCAGTTAATGTAGCTCAATCAATGCCGAATCCCTCTCAAACAGGCTCTGACTCCACAACTAGCTACCACTCCTGTAAAAAAACATCCAACTTAATATGTTGTTGTCATATACGAGAAGTGATTCCTAGCTATTTCTTGTGCAACTCTTGTGGAGGTGTTTGGTTCTGATGTTGTCTGATCCTAGGTGTCCCAAACCGAGGTCACAGTCAGATAGTCTTGCCAACTATCGAAACCGAGGTGGAAGGACAAAGTCGCACAACAAGATCTGAAACCAGGAAATAGGGATGGATTCGAGCCAAGCCGAGCCGAATAGTACCAAGCTCGAGCTCGGTTCGAGCCAGAACCTTGAGCTCGAGCTCAGCTCGAGTCAAGAGTTCATAAGCTCAATCTCGACTCGTTTTATATTTTATAAAAATAAAAATTATATATAATTTTTTTATTTTATATTAACAAAATTAAGAATTATAATATATATATATATATTCGAGCCAGCTCGCAAGACTCATGAGCCAAGCTCTAGTAGGTTTGAGCTCGGCTCATTTAATAATCGAGCCACTGAATTGGGCTTGAGCTTGGCTGAAACTGAGCCAAGCCAGCTCGAACAGCTTGTGAAAAGCTCGACTCGTTTCCACCCCTACCAGGAAAGAGATCAGAGGCCTGAGGAGTTGTTCCCCAGGTAGGCACTCCGACGCTCAAGTGAGTAATGAGAGAGAGATGGGTGGTCGGGCCGAGCAGTTGAGAACAATGCCAGTCCAAGCAGAAGCAGAGTAATAGTATGAAGGCTGAAGAGTCCAAAGTCCCTTACCTTGAGCGAGGGTTACCTATTTATAGCCGAAAATCTGTATCCTATCTGGATGATGCTTTCGGGGTTGTCGAGATGAAGTTATCCGCCGAGATCTCCGGGATAAGTCCTCTTCCCTGGCAGAGTTGTCTTCCCTATCCGTATGGGGCTCCTTCTTGGTCCTACTTATCCATCCTGCATGGTGCTGACATGGCTGCAGAGGTTACCACGTGGCATCTAGGGCCAGCTGAGCCATAACCCAAACAGGTTCCATTGCCATTTTCTGTGAAAATGGTGCCAGTCGAAGCCATATCAGTGGTTCAACTTCAACAGTCGAATATGCTGTTTGGTTAAAAAAAGAAAACATCACATTAATTCTTGAAAATCGGCCCCACTTCAGGAAAAGTCATTTTGATGACGTTTTCTCAGAAAATGGAAATGGAACCAAACACCTCCAACCATTGTCGTTTTTTGAAAAAAAAAACGATCATTATGGTTAACCAAACACCACTTTGAAGTTTGAAATTAATGATCTTTTATCCAATACAAAAACAAAACAAATCAAATAAAAAAACAACATCGAATTAACATGGCCTTATTGTGTTTCTTCTCTTATAGGTCTACCTCGTTGTTTAATTGAGAACGCATTTAGTGTGATCCATTTCAATTGATTTGCACAACAGACCAGTACATTCAATACCGGATCATACTAATTAGTCGCACGATCACCAAAGTTTTGACATTCAATCTTGATTCCTTATAATCAAGGATTTTAAAACTGGACCGGACAGGGAATCATTTTGGGGATTGGTTCCTCAGTTGAACAGTCCAATCGTTCAGTTTGAATGGATGGTCCATTCTGACTTACAAAAATAAAAATAAATAAAAAACGATCAAAAACCGTTGTTCAAATTGATGATTCGACCACCCAAGTCAATGGGCTGTTGACCAAATCAACTATTTTTTACCCAAAAAGCGGTTTTAGGGTGATAAGGAACCAATTACCTGACCGATTTCCGATTTTCCGATCTGACAATCTGGTCTGGTCCCGTTTTGAAAATCATACTTACAATGAACTATAGTTATCAATGGGCTAGGTCTGATTCGGGATAGGATAAACCAATCATGAAGCAATTATTAATCGGGATAATCGGATCCAACTCAATTGAGCCCAATCATATAGTAATTATATGGTAATAACAACTTGGAACTCCATATTTGATAATATAACCTTAATAAAATGATATTAAATGGTAAACTATTTGTATGTTGATAAAACAAGTGTTTTTGATCCAAAAATATTTTATATTTTCTATAATTTCTCAAAAAATCATATATACTCCCTACAAAAATTATAAGAATTAATACTGAGAGACCTTTATATATTATTAACTATATAAGTGATTCAAAAGAACATTGTGTAGGTGTCCTCTCCGCAATGAACTCAAAGAACATTGACCTCTCCATAATGAACTCAAAGTATAATAACAAATATATAACAAACTGACCAAACCAACTGTCAGTAGGGTTGGAGGGTTATGGGTAAGGTGTCCTCCATATTGTGTAGCATTCATTAAGAAAATGATTATATATGACTGTATTTGATTCTTTATGATTTGAGTTCTCTCAAACCAATTGTTGTTTATAACACAATTATACATAGGGTCTGTTTGGCATCAATGTTGTTGTTTCAGAAAATGGTGATACATCAATGTCATGTCGGAAAAAAACTGTGCTCCAAGAAACGCCAATATGTTTGGAAACATTTTTCCATAAAAAATGGTGCTCCAAGCTACACCTTCGAAATCGATAAGGTGTGGTTTGGAGCAACACCAAATTTGATGTTTTCTTAGATTGCAGCTCGTTGCGGCCAACGAGGACATAATGTGGTAGTGACGTGGACTTCCTATAATAAGTACTAGTGCTGAAAATAGATGTGGAGCACTGGTACAAATGGTGCGCGATCTGATTGCTCCTAGCTGGATGGCAACTCAAACGTCAATTGCTTAGAGAACCCGAGGTGGCTAAACCGGCGTGGTCACTCCGATGCTTAAGTTAGTGTCTGGTTGTGCGAGCTAGTAGTCTCGAGTGCAAGAGTGCTAGTAAGCAGTAAATCGCGCGTACCTTGTGTCAATCGGGTCGATATTTTTATATAGGTGAGTTGTCTTAGGTCTCACGAAACACCTTTGAGATTCCCGATGTGTGTTGTTAGGAGTCCGTTCCGCACTAGGAGGTGGACTTCATGATAGCCGATAAGGCTTATCGAGTCCATCCGATCCGAGCAGGATGAGGATAAGGCCTAAAGACGTGCAATGTGATCCCGTGAAGCTCGGAGACAGCTGGGTAGCTTCTAGAAATTGGCAACATGTCACTTCGATAGGTCGGGCTACCATGAGCTGCTCGATCCTCGGTCCTGGCCGAGCTACCCGAGGTGACCCAATATGTTGAGGTGGCACAAAGTGCCAAGTAGATGTCCAATCAGCATATCACCTCCACATGTCCACTAATGAATAGGTTGGGCTAAATCACCCTTCATCAAGAACCAAATAGAAAGTGTTGTTGTTGCTCCAAGAAACATTCTACCTGGCGGCAATGTTTTCAAACGAAAAAAAGAAACATCGCTTTCTCAGCAGCACTATTTTCTCCCAACCCACACATCAGCAGCACCGTTTGTATCTAGAACATCAATGCCAAACATATACATACACATCACAATCACCATATTGATACTCAAACTAGAAATGCTCCCATAATAAGAATATCCAAATAGTGTTTTTTTTTTCAAAAATTAATTTGACATAAACTAAAAAATAGAAAAATAATTCAAAATGATCACACTTGAGAAGTCCAATCAAAATCCACATGCCTATTTAAACAAGTTCACAACACAACACCACGCCACCCTAGCATGCAAAGGAGCATGTGCTATTTGCAGGAAAAAACATTTTAGCTGAGCTAAATAGCTATATTACCCAATATTTAAAAATGGGCCCAGCTCTAATCTGGCCAACTTGATCGAATGGATCAACCCGTGACTTTTATAAATAAAATAATAAAAATATACCGTTTTGAAATATAATGGAAAAAGTTAATGCATGGAAATCATTGTAGACCTTACACGATATGAACTTTTTTTAAACATACTAGCGGAGTGCCCCTAGTTCTAATGTCCAAGTTGTAAGCAAAGCGGCTGCTCTTCCACTAATGGTTGTTATTCCCTTCAGCAAGGTTTGGCTGAACGCGATGATTGTTCAACAGGTTCTGGAACCAATGTTATGGTTTCTTGCTAGTATTTAAATACATGGGCCCATATCTTTCACAGTGGGGCCCATGAATTTATTATTGGCATAGAACTTTTTCATTGATTCCACTAGGGATTTTTATGGGTCGGATTGGGTTGGTTTCAGTCATTTTCTTTAACTGATCTGACCTAATCGGTTTACTTATTGACTAAACCAAAACTAGTCGACTTGAAGCAAAATTGACCCAAACATGAAGGGTCGGTTTGGGTCGGTTTAGTCGGTTTTTATATATATTTTAAACTAAAATATCTATTTATATTTAAGTTTATTTATTTTTAATTTTTTTGCAAAATCAAAATATATATTTAAATCAATTAGTTTTTTACACAAAACTGATTTTTTTGTCAAATATATTAAATTTATACAAAATTGAATTAAATATTGTACCATTGTATTATATTTGTATTGGTTTTACGTTTTTAGTTTTTATCATAAATAACCAAATTTTTTCAAAGTTCAAACAAAACACAAATAAAATACATCAACATTTAACATATAGGGTAGGGACTAATTAATAATTGCTTAAACATATAGGATTGGTTCAGTTCGGTTTGGTTTTGGTTTTCATGTATGAAAACAGAAACCAAACTGAGTTGTCGGTTTATATTCTCATACAAACCAAAACCGACTGGTGATTTTGCAAAACTAACCAACTCGGGTTAGGTCGGGCCGGTTTGTCTGGTCTGGATGGTTTGACATTAAATGTGAACACCCCTATGTTCCAAAGCCTGTTGAACAGCCATCACATTCAGCTAATCAAGGTTTTTAAAACCGACCAAGACAACGAATTGGTCAGGGGTCCAGTTCTTGGGTTGAACGGACGGCCCGTTCTAACAAAAAAAATAAAAAATTAAAAAAAATGATCAAAACCGTTGAACGGTTCAACTGCCTGGGTAAGTGGTTTGCTGACCAAATCAACGTTTTTTTGGCAAAAATCCAATTTTGGGGAAAATCGGAACCGGTCAGCTAATTGGTTCCCAGTTTTTTCGGTCTGGTCCGGTTTTGAAAACCAAGCAGCTAATCCGAATTCGTTACTCCTGGCCTCCCCAATCCTCAAAGTTGATGTTGATGGTGCCTTGGATTCGTTTAGGGCAAGGAGTTGGGCTTATCAGTAGAGATCACAAATGGAGAACTAATGGTGACCCGTGCCAGTGTTTGTAATTTGAACGTTTCTAAAGTTATAGAAGCCCTTATGTGTTCTGAAGGGCTACACAACGGGGGGTGCATGCAAGATTTAATTCAAAGCCTCCACTACAACCAACAGGAGACCTTACCAACCAGTTGGTTAGCACCTTGCAAGCCCTTGTTAGGGGTGTCAATGGACCAGTTTTGGATTGGATCTCGTCCAAACCAAAATCAATTTGGATGGATTGGATGGATCAACAAGATTGGGCTAGTCCAGACTTGATAATCCAAAGTATTTATTGGATTGGATTGAATTGGACCTGGTTCGTCCGTAATGAATTTATGTTGGATTGGGTTGGATTGAGCCAATATCTGGCCAATTGATAGAAGATAAGAATATAGGTGTCAATGGATTGAGTTTGGGTTAGAATTAATCTAAATTAAAACAAATTTGAACAGACATTGAATTGGACCGGTCCAAAACAGTTTAAAATATTCATTGGATTGGGTTGGGCCTGGTCCATTTTTAATGGACGTACGTTGGATTGGATCGGATTGGACCAAATCCAGTCCAATTGACACCCCTCGCTCTTGTGACATGGGTATGTTATTTGTTTGATTTGAAGGAGATGTACAAAAGATTGTACACCTCATGTTCATGTTTTTTTTTTCTCGATAAAAAAGGAACCACTATAAACATCATGGGTACAATTGGATCCCCCTTTTACAACCACCCAAAAACATGCATGTAAATATGTAGGGGGATTGGTTCTATTAACAAAAGTATTTTTAAGCCTAGCTCTTTTAGCAAGTTCATGAGATGGCTTAACTACCTCCCTGTTTACATAGAGAAACTTTACATTTTCAAAAAGTAACAATAATTCAAATATATGATGTTAGCCCATTTTTGGGTATTGAATATAAAAAGTTTGAAGATATGATGAGTTAAGTTGAAGATTAAAGGGATCAGTCCACCCTTAGGGTGAAGCTAAGATTTCTAGGGCTRGGCTGGGCTATCTGAGCGAATACGACAGTGATCTGGACATAAGGGGCCGGCCAACGTGAAACACATGCACATTGAATTTCAGTCGTGATAGGATCCCGAACAAGTGATGGTCCGGACGCTCTTTTCTCCAGCTCATCCCGACGCTCTTGATGACACTCTTGATAGGTTTATAGGTTGGGTCCAGTCCGATGTGCATGATTTCATCTCCCACCCCATCAATATTTTACATTGTTCCTAGCATCTTTCTTCTTATTATATACTAGCAGAGGGGGCCCTACGTTGCAGGGGCTTGCTCATAAACTATCAGGCTCGAGCTCGATTTGAATTAGAGACTTAAGCTCGAGCTCAAGATTGGCTCGAGTCAAAAGCTCGGAAGTTCAAGCCCGGCTACCTTTGATTGCAGGTCTCCCAAGCAGTCGAGGTGCCGAGCCGAGGTCTCCCTCAATTGTCGAGGTGCCAAACCGAGCTCTCCCTCAGCTACTGAAGTGTCAAGCTGAGGTCTCCCTTAATTGACAAGGTGTCGAGCTGAGGTCTCCCTCAATTGTCGAGGTGATGAGCCGAAATCTCCCTCAGTGACCGAGGTGCCAAGCCAAGGTCTCCCTCAGTGGTCGAGGTGTCGTCTAGCTCGAGCTTGATTCAAATTAGAGACTTGAGCTTGAGCTTAGAAGTTCGAGTTTGGCTAGGCTCGAACTTGACTACCTTTGATTGTAGTTCCCCTAACAGCCGAGATGCCGAGTAGAGGTCTCCCTCAATTGGAGAGAAAGTAACATTCTTGTAATTTATAAGGAGAGAGAGAGAGAGAGAGAGAGAGAGAGAGAGAGAGAGAGAGATAGCATTCTTGTAATTTGTAAGAAAAAGAGGAAGGAGAGTTGGTAGGAGAGAGTGGCATTCTTTTAATTTGAAAGAAAAAAAAAAAGCAAGAGAAAGAGAGAGAATTGGTAGGAGAGAGTGGCATTCTTATAATTTGAAAGAAAAAAAAAAAAAAAACAAAAGAGAGAGAATTGGTAGAGAATGGCATTCTTGTAATTTTTATGAAAAAAGGACAAAAAATATTGTTAAATTCTATTTCCTTCATCCTCGGGCCTTCCTAGGTACACATTTCAGCTTAATATATTTACTAGCAAAAAAGGCAAAAAGCAAAGAAATAAGTTTGAATAATTCTTTATTGAACAATTGGGAATTAAAAAAGAAAGAAAAAGTTAATATAATTTTCAATTAAAATTGGAACTTCAGCAATTTATACTAATTCTGTGCTATCTCATTCTTTGGAATAAATAACTCAATTTATTCATATTTAACCCCTTTGAACTTTAAAATACTAATAAAGTTAGAGATAGCCCAATAATTAGATCATGCAACATGTCAAAGCATAGATGGTTATTAAATGTGACCCAACATGTCACATGTCAAATGATTGGGTTTATTAAATAAATAAATGTTTAGATAATATTTTATTAAATTTAATAAAATAAATAATTTATTGTACTGTCAAAAAGGAATATTGTTTTCCTATGAAGGCTGACTTTGTTCTTCAACAGCTGGAAGTTAGCATAGAGACCCAACACCTTGCCCAACAACATCTCATTGCCTCTCTCCAAACCCTTGTTCCCGACCTCGTAAGTTCCCTCGACCTCTCCCTCAAGGTTGTCTCCGCCTTCAATGGCCACCAGTATACTCCATCCCCACCCCCTGATCCTTTCATCCACCCCGCTAAGCCCCTCCAACCTCGTCGTTGATCCATCAAGCCCAAACTCCCCCAATCCGTCGCTTTGGTCGCGGATTGTCTTTTGCAGCGAGTGCCCTTTACGCCGATTGACTCTTCTGCAATGCTTAGAAAGCTCGAAAACAACCAATTGGCAACGACGGCAGAGAAGTCAGCTTTGCTCGAACTAGGAGGGGAATTAAATCGTAGAGGAGGAGTTGGGGTTGGAGGTGGCGACGAAGATGGGAAAATAGTAGTGGTGGTGGAGGATGTAGACGCAGCTCGAATGGCGCTGCAATGGTTTATCCATACTAGTTTATTTAATTATTCACTTACTGTATATATAAACAATTGTATAGATCAAAATTCTTATAAAATAAAAATTTTAAATTTTTTTTTTCAATTTTTATAAATAAGCTTTTAATGACTTTAGCCTCATCCACGGCCTGGCTTGGCCCACAGATCAGCCCAGCCTGTGGCATGTCATGGGCTCGCACGGGCTTGGGCCATTAACTGTGTCGGACCCACCCCAAAATATCTCAAAATATTTACCTTATTTTATCTAGTGTTTTACCCTGTTACAGGACAGTTGCATGCATGTATCATTTTGGTTTTTACATTTTTTGTTTATTACAATAATATTATTTTATTTGAGTTTCACTAATACATTTATATTTGAATTAAGAAATTGAATTATTTAATAATAATATTATTACTAAGCAATAATAATAATAGTAATAATTTGGGGTTAGCTATTGAAGTTTGAGAGTGAAGAATTTATGCCACTACCGACCAAACATATATGCTTTGTAGTGGTGGATCCGGTCTAAACCGGTCAGACCAACCCGATGCTGAAAAATATTTACTGATTGGTTCGTGATACGAATCGTACGCACATCAACGGGTAAAGCTAAGAATCGGTCCATTGGTGTTGGGCTATGCATCGTAATCCGTACACCAAGGAAAAAAAAGACGAGCCGTGGATCAAATGAGATAAGTCTAGAATAGCCCATTCAAAAAGGAGATGGTCGTGTACGGAGAAGCTAGCCCAGTGTCAAAATTAATGGAGTCCAAAGGCACTGGATTATTAGAGTGGGAAGGAAGTTTTTTGGAGCGTACGTGTGGAACGCGGTTGTTGAACAGGGTGCCCCCGTTGGTCGTGACGTGAGGTTCAGCTGGCAGAGAGGGAACGCAACGCAGGGATCCCGGCCGCTGAAGACGTCAAGGTTCCCCCGCCCAAAGTAAGAGTGGCCGTGTTCCATGATCCCCCACTTCACTTCTGGAGATCCGGCGTGAAAAAGGTTCCCGTCTTTACGTACAGCGTGTATACGCACTTACCGCCAAATTAACGCGTAGATGAAAAAACGATCCGGCGGCGAACGACGTCAATGGAAATTAAGGTTAGAAATGAGACTGTAAAAGCACGGCGGTTGTGATCATACCGATTTGAATATCCCTGATTGGTCAATTACACGAGTAATTGTACCTGCACACTTCATTGAAAAATCAGTTTTTCTTTTATAAAACATAGTTTTTAATTTGTCCCACATTGAAAAGTTACAAGTTTTGTTTTTATATTTCAATAGAAGTTGATTTTCACTTCTTAGAATCAGTAAATGAGAATGGGGATTTGATACCGCACAATGCGCATGCATGTGTGTGTACGGTACAATGAGGCGCTTGCACTTTGCGCACACTCGCATGGTTCGCGATGGATGGCTTTGGTTTTGGTGCATTATTGACCGTTGATCACTGTTGATGAGATCAATGGTCACAATTCGATCGGGTGTGATCAAGAGGTACAATTCAAAGTTACCAGTCACTAACTGGTAACTACTTTTTAAACAGTCACAATTTCAAGATGCATTCTCTAAACCAGCACCTACCTTTTCTTCATACCTCTTCACAAATTATTTAAGGAACAAGAATCAGACTCCAAAACACACAATTTCGAAATTCATTTTCTTTCTCTCTCTCAATCCGGTCTGCTAGAGACTCTTCAACTTTGCTGATTACAGATTCTCGCCCAAAGCTTTATTGTATTCTAAGAACGAATTTATGTGTAACCCAACAATAAACTCAGTAAAAGTGAATAAGCGCCTCATAAGATAGTGTCTCGTCAATTCAGTCAGGGTGTTTCTTTCTTCTATCTTCTATGTGAACAACGTACAGAGACCGGATCTGCTCCTCAGCCCTCAGACATACATTTCAAAATATCTTCCGTACTTAGATGTCCATTTGTGAGAAACAGATCCCGTCACGAGCATACAGTGTATTTATAATGGTGGGATCGAGAACCATTTTAAATTACGAAATTATCCATCACGTGTCGAGCACAGGGTGCTCAAAATGACAAACGTATCGCGCATTTGAAGTGACCGTACACCTCCAAATAGCAGAGGGATCCCCTCAATCGATTAACGAGAGAGAGAGAGAGAGAGAGAGAGAGGGGCGGTGTTGATTGTTGAACTCAATCAAGTCGTCACTAATGGGTGCTGGGGAAGGGGAAAGCAGCAGCAGCAGCAGCGTTGCACATGCAGCTCCACTGACACGCCCTCTTGAAGGCCGGGTGGCAATAGTCACTGGTGCGTCCGGCGGAATCGGCCGCGCCATCGCCCTCCACCTTGCCTCTCTCGGCGCCAACCTCGTCCTCAACTACGTCGGCATTTCCACCCAACCCCAAGCCCATCTCCTTGCCCACGACATCAACTCTTCGTCGTCCCCTTCTTCCTCTCACCCTCGACGTGCACGAGCCATTCCAGTCGAAGCCGACATCTCCGATCCTGCCCAAGTAAAATGCCTCTTCGATCAGGCCGAGCAAGCATTCGGCGCACAACCCCATATCCTCGTCAACTCAGCTGGGGTGAGCGACCCCAAATATCCAACCATAGCAAATACCACGGTGGACGACTTCGACAGGATCTTCAGCGTCAACGCTCGAGGAGCGTTCTTGTGCTGTAGAGAGGCGGCAAATCGGTTGAAACGTGGAGGCGGAGGGCGGATCATATTGATTTCGTCGTCGCAGGTGGGTGGGCTCAAGCCGGGGTATGGAGCTTACACGGCATCCAAAGCGGCGGTGGAGACGATGGTAATGATACTGGCGAAGGAGCTCAAGGGGACGGGGATCACTGCCAACTGTGTGGCGCCGGGACCCATAGCGACTGATATGTTCTTTGCTGGCAAGGGAGAGGAGCAAGTGAACAAGGTGATTGAGCTGTGTCCACTGGGTCGACTGGGTGAGACCACAGACGTGGCTCCGCTTGTTGGGTTCTTGGCCACTGATGCCGGCGAGTGGGTTAATGGGCAGGCAATTCGCGTTAATGGTGGCTATGTCTGACCACTACTGTCTCTGAAACCATGCTCCCTTAATTTAACTTAATTCCTTGGGAGCTTGAGTGTTGTTGCTCCATAGCTATTTAATCTGTTTCCTTTTTTCTTCTTGATTCTAGTTGTTTTCACTTTTCAGTCGCTCGACGGGTTTGTTATAAATGTATTTGAATGAGAGAGAGAGAGAGAGATTAAGGGTGTTCGAGAGAGAAAAAGAAAATGGAAGAAGAAGAGGTTGAACTACTACTGGTTTACCCCACACCCATGCATGAGAAGCGTACAAATCATGCTCAGAGAGATATTTGATGACAGAGACATGCACTCAGACGGCAGATCCAGAGTCCCTTTCACACAATTACGCGTCCGTGTTATTAGCAGATCCGGAGTCCTCCCAAACTGCCAAGGCTCTCTGAGTTGTTTTCCTTTCCAGAGCATTCGATATTGATAGGCACCTCTAACAATGGGAATTTGCTTCATCACTCCCCTTTGCAAAGTTAAAATTTTCTTTACCATAGTCTGTGATAGGTGTCCAAAATGAAAATAAAGAGATGCTTGTTTGTTGATTAACCATTATTGTCATTGTACCTTGTGCCATGCTAAAAGGTTTTACGGGCTAAGGTTTAATCTTTACATGGTCTTGCTACCACTCAATTACAAAGACTAAATTAAAGATTTTGTGGAACGGACACAAGCAAATATTAAAATGCTGAAAAATCAATCATATTAGATAATTACAATAATGTTATTAGAAAATACATGCATACCCCACGCATGATACACATCATAACAGTCTGAAGGCATGTTGAAGGTACGGTAGAAGGTGCTTGAAGGTGCGGTAAATGAGTCATTTGTGACATTCTCCTCCCAAAGATCGGCTTCGGCTATGTTGCTGCTCGGATTAGCTGAGGTCAATGAGGTAAATTCATTCACAAGTTCCGAAGGCAGGCCGAAGGCTTTGAAGACTCTGAAGAGAGTAAGCCGAGGTCAAAGACTCTAGGTCGAGACGAGGGGCTTCCTTTTGAGGACTGTAGATAGTCGTCTCGGAAAAGAGGTTCCTGGAGATCTGAGGTACTACAAAACAATAGATGTCAGAGACTCCGAGTAGAGACCCGAGGCGGAAGCTCTAACGCTCAAGTTAGTACAAGGTGTAAGGTAGGAGAAGGTACAGACGAGGTCTCGATGGAGATCCTCAGGTGCACTGGGTCCCTATGAGTAAATGCCAAGAAAGCGAAGTAGGTGCTGGAAGTAAATGAGAGAGTTGTATCAGAATTCTAGGATCTGGATCACTTGTCAAGGGAGAGTTACTTCATATTTATACTTGAGTGAGTTGGAGGTAGGTGGAGACAATGATTAAAGTATCGGTATCGGGCATCGTATCGGACAACTTGGATATAAATACATATACAAATACAATTGGGAAACGCTTGGATACGAACGAAAAATATGAAAATGTTTGGATACGCTAATGAAATGCATATAAATTCAATAATTATATTAATAACTTGTCAAAATAACTATAAATAACGTATAAATACATAGGAATTGTATATTTTAATGGTATATCTGAAGAAAAATATATTATTATTGATATAACGAGAAGCATAGATATTATATAAATTTATTGATAATGCATCAATTTTTTTTTTATTAAAATCCAAGGCACAAAAATTACACAAACATTATATTTGGATTATTATATCAATTATTTATTTTACTATTTCAAATTTTAACATTAACAAAAAAAAGCAACCAAAAATAAATTTGCAAATGTTCAGTAAATAATATTTTTACTTTTATTGACAATAAATATGTTTATATAAAATGTAAATGAAATTTGAAGATTCATATCATATGAAAATTCATAAATTTTAATTACAAAAATAAGTATTCACTATTAATATTTTTATTTTTATGAATTTTTTAAAATAAAAAATTAATTTTTATTTAAATGTATTTTAGTAGATTTGATAGATTCAATTTATATTATATTCTCAAATATTTTGTAAACAACATTTTATTTTTGTAATAATAAGTATATTTTTATTTAATGCAAATTGAAATATTAATTAATAATTTATAAAATAATTATTCTATTAATAATTTTTTAATTTGTATAAATATATTGAAATTAAAAATCATTTATATATATATATATATATATGTGGATTTGATAAATTATTTATTTTATTGATTTATAAAATAATAATTTTGAATATTATTCTTGTTAATTTGACTTGAAGTTATTGAACATTTTTTTTGGTAAATGAGTTATTGAACAATGTGTAGATTAAATGTAATATATTAATTGTAGTAAAACATAATTTATTTCACTTGTTATCACAAAATGGAAGTTGGCTCGATGGTTAACATCCTTGTGCTCTTGGATGTTGTGTGACTTAGGTATGAGGGATCGAATCATGTTAAGGCCATTTTTTCTAGCGAAAGCTATGAAGTTTCTATGCGATACACATGTTCGATACGCCTTTGTATCGTTGTGTATCCGCCGATACAGTGGTGTATCGGACTGATACGCAAGACTGATACGATACAGTGTCAGTTTTTTAATCCTTGGGTGGAGATGAATGCACTAGATGAGGGTCGTACGAAGTCAGCCGACAGGTCCTTGCCCCCCACTCCCGAGCCGAGGCGACGTCTTGGCTTCGGCTAGTAATGAAGATGGTAGGCGGGGTCAGGCCTCGGCTTCGATCATCGAGAGTAGCAGTCCCCATGCCTTCAGATTCATCAACCAAGGGGTATCATGCAGTGGCATCACTTTCACTTCGTGTGCATCTTCCCTCCTCGTCAGTTTGGAGATGCGTGTGGTGTGGATGCCTCAGTCTAGTGGAATTGTTCCATATCACGTACGGTTAGGCCACATCAGGGGCCTACCTGTGCAGGACGATCACCCAAATGGGCACGGGTTCACCGGGTTGAACGGTACACTGGGTGGTTTACGATGGGCAACCCTTGCGGGCTGCGGCGGGCGAGCCTCGCGGTTCACCCAGTGTCATTTCATCTTCCAAGGGCACGGGCTGAAAGGTGCGGTATAACTGGTTCGCAGAAGCGGAGAGTTCCCATGACCGTTGGATCCATGGTGACCTGAGTCGTTGCTTGGGCATCGTTTCGTCTTCCGAGGACGASCATCGGGTGGCACATTATGGTTGGATGGTAGAAGCGGAGGCACCTCAGCCATCGAATCCAATGAGATCTGGATCGTCCATTTTCCTTTAAATAGGGGCCCTAGTGGTGACTTTCCCCATCATTTGAACTTAGACACGCTTGTTATCGAGTAAACTCAGCTTCCAAGCTCTCGATCCTTCAGGACTTTCCTAAGTTCTCCATTCTTTAGGACACCTCGTCTTCACCTCCTTCTATTTAGGTAATTCACTATGTCGTTCTCGGACTCTAGCCCTGAATGCCATGAACTCCCGAACACCTCGAGAGGGACTTCTCCTGAAACCCCTTCTCCTCTCTCCTCCCTAGGTTCTTTAGCCGTAGCCCCCCTTCGGCAGGAGGTGACCGTACTAAGGGAAAGGGTAGCCTCAAGGGGTGTCGAGGGCTATCGCCGGGGTAACAACTCTTTCCATGAAAGTGCCACATCTGCATCCTTGAGGGAGCCTAAAGGGTCTCCTCTCTCCGAGGAGGAGGATGTCGTGGAGGTTGTCGCCGGACCGGTAGGAGGGAGTGCTGCCCGAAGCGTGGCTGACACTGGGGTCCCACACTTGGAGTTTGACAGCTCCTTGGATGTGGGCCAAGTCAAATCCCTGGCAAGGAGGTTCCATATACCCCCCGTCCTATGATCTTAGAGTCTTAATGTAGGTGATCGACCTTAGACCCCTGGGGAGGGGGAAATCTGTGTCTACCAGCATTTTTTAAAGTCTGGTCTTTGGTTTTCCCTCCCTTCTTTAATCTTTGAATAGTTGAAGTGGTACGGTATCACTATCAGTCAACTCATCCCCAATGCCCTTAGGACCATCATAGCGATGTTAGTATGGGCTCGACTTCGGGGTGTGGAGCTAACATTGAGGATGTTCCCCGACATGTTCGCGCTAAGGAAGCACGCTTCCAAGACCAACATGTATTACTTCCACCCTCGAAGGGGGAAGCCGGTGCACAACCCCTCGTCTATCCATGGGTGGAAGGACAAGTTCTTCTATATCTCCTGCCCCAAAGGCTGGAGGTTCAAGTTAAACTGGGGGGAGGCCTGCATAGTCGTCGAGAGATGTCCACCTCCGCTCCGAGATGAAGAGGCCGCAGTCATAGCTCATCTACTACTAAAGGGGACATTCCAGGTGAAGTCGTTGGTAGAGGAGGAGGTCCCCCTAGTCTTCGCTGAGATTAGCCCTACCCCCCTCAGTAGGAGAGGTTTTGTAGTTACTTAGTATGTCTTCCACGTTTTTTCCTTGGTGTACTGGCCGCTTTCTTTTGCTATTTCGCAGAAGTGCCCATGGATGCCAAGAAACGCTTACTCAAGAAGGCCCAGGCGAAGCAGGCTGGAGAACAGACGCCGAAGCGGCCCGATAAAAAGGTTGCCCCCCTATCCCAGCGAAGGGGGAAATCAGCAAGTCCCTACAAAGGGGAAACAACCAATGGTGGCATCCCAGCAGGTTGCCGGTGGGGTGAAGAGGCCCCCAAAGGGGGTCAAGAAATCAACAAAGGCGCCGAAGAAGCCACCCAACGGGGCCGAGGTGCCAAAGAGGCCCACAGAAGGGGCCGAGGCGGGTCGGAAGAGGTCCGTCGTAGATACGCCAAGGGAGGAGCCGTCGCGAATGGTGGCCAACATGGAGCACCAGGCAGAGGAGGTCCACACCCGGGGAGTGCCCATCCGGGCCTTCTTCAACTCTGCCATCCGTGCAGGGGCCCCCCGAAAGAGCCAAGGGGGTCGAGAAGATCTTCTGTCCATAGTGGCAGCTCCGAGAAGGGGACTCCATCCAGGACGAGGGGGTCAGCAAGGCCCTAGTGAGTGGGGCAATGAGAAGAACTCCGCCAAGGAGAAGCTCCAGAAGGAACGAGAAAAGTTCCAGAAGACAATTGTCGTCGCCGAAGAGAAATACCAAAAGTTTAGGAAGGCGTTCTTGGACAAGCAATTAGTTTGAGAGCGCCTCAAAATTCAGTTAAAGGAGGCGTGGCAAGGTCTTTCTAAGGAACAAGTGGAAAGAGTTAGGATGGAGAGCATTGTCTCTGAGGCGGAGACACGGGCAACCGAGGCTGAAAGAAGAGTTGCCGAGGCCACGACGTCAGTGGAGCAATCTAGGAGAGTAGTGGCCGAAGCGGTGGAGGCATATAAGAAGTCCTTCGATTACCAGGACACGCTCACATAGTATGGGTCGTCCTCCTACCTCGACGGAGTCAAAGATACGAAGAAGGCACTCCTACTGGTGATGCCAGATTTTGACGTCGAGGGGCTGCAAGTGATCCCCAATGCTCCCAACGAAGCCCAGCCTACTGATGACTCTGTTCCTCCTCCTACCGGTGGTGAGGCTTAGTCATGGATCTGCCCCCTTTTACTTTTCCTTTTCCTTTTTGTTCTCTCGTTTTTTTTGTAAATGTACATATACTTGGCCTACGAGGCCTTCAGAAACTTTTTGTAAAGGCAACATAGAAAATTAACGATGAATGAAGCCATTTTTTGCATGCGTTGTGCCTTGTGTATATTGTGTCTTTCTCCTTCTTTCTCTTCTTTCTTTTTCTTTTCTTTTCTCTATTTTTTTGAGAGGTCCTTGCCCCTCCGAACAACGAGACCACAACACACGCAAATGCGCACGATTCACTCATAGTACACGTAGTTTGTTTGCACACTTACTTTAAGTAATTAGGGCATTGGGAGCCGAGGCGGAGCCATGCGTCCGAAGTGAGGCTCGCTCGGCTCCAAAACTCCTTAAGTGTCAACTTATGCGAGGTCGAGGTGACCTGGCACCATAGCCGAGGTATATCACTGAGGCACCTGGGAGGATGAGGAGCCGAGGTGGAGCAGCACCATCGGAGTGTTGTTCACCTAGCTTGTTTCTCACCAAGTGTTTCCTCAAAGGAGGTTGAAGCGTCCCACCAGAAAAGCCGGGGGCTCGAGCCGACACAGACCACTGAAGTAGTCGAGGTTGCTATTTTCATTGCGCTAAGTATAAGTAGCCGAGGGTGTCACCATACTCAAAGGTGACGAGGCATGTAGGTGCTTCTTTCGCCCTGGTGTGCAGAGGGGGCCACCACCCGTCAAGGAGGTGATGAGGCATAAAAGGCCTCTCTTGCCCTAGCATGTATGCTTTCGGTGAGGTGCTCATCCTAGGGTCATCATAGTTTTCCACGGCGGTCCACGCCAAGGGTTCATCCCTCGAATGAGAGTTTTGCGCATCAGCGGGTCGCGAAGCTACGGGCTTTTTAGGACTTAGGACACACATTTGCTCAACATCTGAGGTGAAGAGGAACTTTTTGCTTCATTCATTCATCACTTAGCCATAGGCAACTACATTCATTGAAAGTACATTCAAAGGTTCTCTGAGTTCCGTGTCCAGGGGATGGGTCTTCCATCCAAGTGTTCCAAGTAAAATGTTCTGGGGCCGAGGACTCGCTTGACTCTGTAGGGGCCTTCCCAGTTGGGGCCTAGCTTTCTTACTCTGGGTTCGGGGACCATGACCTTTCTGAGGACGAGGTCCCCTTCTCAGAAGTGTATTTCCTTTACTTTCGAGTTGTTGTAGTGGGCAACGCGTTGCTGGTAGGCAGCTACCCTAATCTGCACCTGCTCTCAGGCTTATTCCAGTAGATCCAGGTTGGCTCTGAGGGCTTTGCTATTCTCTGCTTTGTTGTAGGCTTTGACTCGAAGTGTCAACTGCCAATCTCTGTTAGGATTACCGCTTCTGTACCGTAGGTCAGGCCGAAGGGAGTTTCTCCCGTGGCCGTCTGAGGTATGGTTCGATATGCCCAGAGTACATTGTTCAGTTCGTCAGCCCATAGGCCTTTAGCTCGGTCTAACCTCATCTTTAGTCCATTTAGGATGGTTCTGTTGGTGACCTGGGCTAGGCCATTTGTCTGGGGGTAGCCCACCAAGGTGTACTACTGTTTGATGCCGAGGAAGGCACACCATTCTCGAAATTTGGCATCATCGAACTACTTCCTATTGTCAGTGACTAGAATGTGAGGAAGGCCAAAGCGACAGATGATGTTTTTCTAGAAGAAGTTTTGGATTGCCCGAGCCGTTATAGTGGCTAAAGGCTCGGCTTCGACCCACTTTGTGAAGTAGCCCACAGTGACGACGAGGTACTTCCTGCCCCCCGTCGCTTGTGGGAAAGGGCCGAGGAAGTCCATTCCCCATTTAGCAAAGGGCTAAGGGCTGTTGAGGGCTAAGAAGGTTGTCGCAGGCTGATGGCATATGTTAGCGTGCATCTAGCATTGATCACATCTTCACACAAATTCGGTTGCGTCTTTGTAAAGTGATGGCCTGAAATATCCCTGCCTCAACGTCTTCTGGGCGAGCACCCTGCCGATGAACTGGTTTCCACAGATGGCTTCATGAATTTCCTTGAGCACGTACTCCCCTCCTCGAGGCGGAGGCATCGGAGGTAAGGCATGGTGAAGGATCTTCTATATAGTTTTCCTTCAAGCAAGGTATAGCGGGTTGCCTAACGTCGGAGTCACCTAGCCTTGTTCCTATCATCGGGCAGTTGTTCCATAAGGAAGAAATTGACAATGGGGTCCATCCATGATGGCTCGGCTTCTATTGGTAGTACTTGAGCTTCTTCTAGGGTGAGAAGAATAAGGCCAACACCATTTCCTTTAGCATTGGACGACCTATCTACAAAAAGCTTCCAAGCAGGGGGAGCATCTCCAACTGGGCACCCTTCTCCTGGTTCATCTTCCGGGGCCCGGGGGAGATCTCATTTGAAGGTGCACTCCATCATAAAATCTGCAAGGGCTTACGCTTTGATGGCAGGCCTCGGCCGGTACCGTATATTGAATTCAGAAAGCACAATGGCCCATTTGATCAGACGCCCCGAGATCTCAGGCTTGGTGAGGAAAGCTTTGAGGGGCTGATTGGTCAACACCGCGATGGTGTGAGCTTGGAAGTACGGCCTAAGCTTTCTGGCTGAAACCACGAGAAAGAAGGCCAGCTTCTCCACTTCAAGGTATCTAGTTTCGGCATCGCATAGTACCTTGCTAACATAGTATATCGGTTTCTATGCTCCATCTTCTTTGATCAGGACTGAGCTGAATGCTTCATCCCCGGCTGATAGGTACAGGTATAGGGTCTCTCCTGGAACCGGGCGGGCCAAGTGGGTAGGTGAGGCGAGGTGCTCCTTGAGTTCGTGGAAAGCTAGCTGACATTCCTCCGTCCATTGGAAGTCTTTCAATTTCTTGATGGCTCGGAAGAAGGGAAGACATCGGTCAATTGACTTTGACATGAAGAGGTTGAACGCCACCACACGGCCAATGAGCTTCTAGGTTTCTTTCACTGACCGAGGAGGTGACATGTCTAGTATGGTCTGTATCTTCTCATGGTTGGCCTCGACACCTCGTTAAGTGACGATGAAGCCTAGAAACTTGCCCGAAGTGACGCCAAAGGCACACTTGTTGGGGTTTAATGTCATATTAAACTTCCGCAAGGTGTCGAAGGTCTCGGCCAGGTCTGAGGTGTGGGCCTCAGCTTTCAGGCTCTTCACCACCATATCATCTACATAAACTTCAACGTTCCTCCCATTTGATCCTTAAACACTTTATTAACAAGACGCTGGTAGGTAGCTCCTGCATTTTTAAGCCCAAAGAGCATCACCTTGTAGCAGTATGTACCATGTTCAGTGATGAACAAGGTATTCTCTTCGTCTTTAGGGTGCATCTTTATCTGATTGTATCCGAAGAAAGCATCCATAAAGCTAAGCAGTTCAAATCTTGTAATGGCATCGACAAGGTGGTTTATTCTTGGCAAAGGAAAACTGTCATTAGCGCATACTCGGTTAAGATCTGTAAAGTCAATACAGATTCATCATTTCCCATTAGCTTTCTTAACCAAAACCACATTTGACAGCAAGTTAGGATAGCATACCTCTTGGATAAATCCGGTGTCGAGTAGCTTGTCAACTTCCTCTCCTATGGCCTTCCATCACTCCGGTGCAAAGTTCCTCTTCTTCTGTCGAACTGGCCTAGAGCTCGGGTCCATGCTCAACCTGTGAGTAATGACCGAAGGGTCAATTCCGGGCATGTCAGCGATGAACCAAGTGAAGATGTTGGGGTTAGTTTTGAGGAAACTTACCAGTTCGGATAGGCTCTATGGGGGAAGGTTGGACCCAACATGGACTGTCTTCTCAGGTTCGTCCTCGTCCATGGGAACCGAGACGAGGTCCTCGGCCGGTTGGCCTCGGCTCTCTAGTTCCTCCCTGAGGTCGAGGCCCTCAAGCGCCAATGCTTCTTTGTTCTTGCCCTTCAGCGCTACCACATAGCACTGATAAGCGAGATGTTGATTACCCCGAACAGCATATCGACGGAGGACATGGCGGCTCACAACGCATGAAGGGTCGGCCTCCCCATGATTGTGTTGTAGAGGGAGCCAATCCTCACGACAAGGAACTCTGTCATCCTCGTCACCTGCCAAGGCTCGGTTCCAACCGTGATTGGTAGGGTGATCTTTCCTTCTAGCCTAACGACATTGCCAGAGAAGTCGACCAATGGGACGTCAGTAGGCTGAAGACGCTCTGGCTCTATCTTCATCTTTTCAAAGGCTTCATAAAAGAGGATGTCTACCGAGGAACCACTGTCAACGAGAATCCTCTTGACCAGGAAGTTAGCTACTACGGCCGAAATCACCAGTGCGTCATCCTGGGGGACTGCAATCCCATTAAGGTCCTCGTGCTACTTTGGCCTCTTGGGGGCTGACCCTTGGACATTCAACTACCTGGCGTAGGCCTTGCGGGCCGAAGTCGTGGCTCCACCTGAGGCCAAGCCTCTAATGATGACGTCAATGACTCCAGCGACTTGCTAGTGTTGCTGCTGTTGCTGTGGCTCCTGGGAGGACGAGGTGCCGACTTCGCCTCCGACAAACTGCTTCAAGTGTCCACGACGGATGAGGGACTCTATTTCGATCTTCAACCCATAGCAGTGCTTAGTGTGATGTCTAACACCGCGGTGGAACTTGCAATACTTTTTGGGGTTCCCCCTCTTGGGGTTCCTCTTCATCTTTTCTGGCCACTTCACAAACTTTTCCTCACCCATTTGCATCAGGATCTGGGTCCTAGAGGAGTTGAGTGGCGTATACTGGCTGTAAGCCATGGTCGAGGCCGACGGCTTCCTGTTATCTTTGTCACCATCACCGCAGCGATCTTCATTCTTTCTTTTCTTTCCAGAGGGACCACAGTTGCGTTCGGTCTCCTTCTCCTGGTGGTCCCCGACAAAAGCCTCCTCAGTCACATTGTACTTTTAGGTCTTTTTGAGGAATTCTAGCTTCGCCTTCGGCGGGGTCTTGGTGACCGAGCAGTTTAGGGTGGAGCCAGTTCAGAGTCCGTTGATGGCGGCGTGCATTAAGACCATGGGGTTGAGGTCCCCGACCTCGAGCTCTTCTTTTTTAAAGCAGTCGATGTAAGACCGCAATCTATCGCCCGGCTTTTGTTTAATGGACATGAGCGAGACGACGCTCTTCTGGCACCGCCTACTGTTGATGAAGCGGGCGAGGAACATATTGGAGAACTGCTCCCACGAACTGATTGACCTCGGGGGGAGGTTGGAGAACCAGCGGCGCGCTGCCCCCTTGAAAGTGGCCCAAAAAGTTCGGCATGTCAAGGCGTCGGAATACCCGTAGAGTATCATGAGTGCTCGCAAGCTTCCCGGGTGGTCGTCAAGGTCCGAGGAGCCATCTATACATCTCCAAAGTAGGGGCCTTGAAGTGTGGGGGGAGAGGCTCCAAAATGATTTCTGGGTTGAATGCGTCCATGCGACCAACGGAGTTACCGTAACTAGTTGAGGCATCGACCCGACTCTCCTTAACTTAACGGAGCTCATCTTTGACAACCCCAAGCTCGGCTCACAACTTGGAAAGCCCCGGATCGGCAGGGCGTGGGCCCTGCTTCTATCTTCACGGGCTCAGTGGATATCAGCTCGGATTCTGGAGTACTCTGAGGCTGGGTCGTGCACTCCTCTGCAGGCGCGACGATCGTTTCGAACGTCCCAGTGATCCGAGACAGGAGGTGGAGTGGCACAACGTCGGCTCTTGCCCAAGGAGCGAACTTCGGGGCGACCAAGGTGTCCACCATCGTCCCTAGGAACCTCCCATCAGCGGCGGTGGTGCTGTTCTGAAGGCTGGTGGTTGTCCTCGGATTGAGCGGGCACTTCCCTTCGGTTGGGAGGTCGAACATTCCTCCAAGGTGAACTAGGGGGTCGGTTGTTGCCCAACTTCGATTGCTCGACAGCAAGTTGTTGCCCTAGCCGAGGGCTAGGGGCTCGACGTTCTCGCATCGGCCCTGATCCTCTAACACCCCAGTGGGGCGATCACCTCGAGAGGGACCTCCTACTCGGGGGCAGGCTTCTTCCATGCACTGAGTGAGGCGGTTCAAACGATCAAGGACAGCCTGAAATTGCTCATCGGTGACCAGGTTCTGGTTATTCCTGTTTCTTCGCACCATGGCTTTCGAACTTAGGAGGGCTTAGAAACTATATATAATTTTTGTTTTTTAAGGAATTGTCTTAGCAACGTTCCCACAGACAGCGCCAATTGTTGCCGCTCGGATTAGCCGAGGTAAATTCACTCCCAAGTTCTGAAGGCAGGCCGAAGGATTTGAGGACTCTGAAGAGGGTAATCCAAGGCTGAAGACTGTAGGCTGAGGCGAGGAGCTCCCTTCTGAGTACGGTAGAAGCCAAGGACTGTAGATCGTCATCTCGGCAAAGAGGTTCCTGGAGATCTGAGGTACTACAAAACAAGAGATGTTAGAGGCCCCGGGTGGAGACCCAAGGCAGAAGCTCCTACGTCAAGTTACTACGAGGTGTAAGGTAGAAGAAGGTGCAGACGAGGTCTCAATGGAGGTCCTTGGGTGCATTGGGTCCCCAGGAGTAAATGCCAAGGAAGCGAGGTAGGTGCTGGAAGTAAATGAGAGAATTGTATCAGAATTCTGGGATCTGGATCCCTTGTCAAGGGAGAGTTACCTCATATTTATACTTGAGCGAGATGGAGGTAGGTGGAGATGAATGCACCAGATGAGGGCCGTATGAAGTCAGGCGACAGGTCCTTGCGGGTATGCCTAACTACTCCGCGGTTGGCTCCGTACGAAGGCAGCAGGGCTTCCCCCTGCTGTGGCTGGCACTATCAGGCATTAGTGGGCTGGGCCTCCCAGCCCGTAATGGGCTAGGCCTGGCTAGTGCACATTAGGCTCGATTCTTGGAGTTGCTAGAATGGAAGGAGGATTCTTTGACTATTTCACAAACATGTTGTCGTTTAAGACCTGGGTGTACACTTGGGTGGTAGGGTTGAAGTGGCTCATTTGATTGGGGAATCCTATGGCTAAGCCATAGCCTATGTCCTTTCTTGGCTAGGGATTATCCTAATTCGAATCTGATCTGACATTGTTCATGTCAGATCTGATCCGATCCAATGATTCGATCGGATCTAATAGGACTTGATCCGAATTCGAATCCTATCAGATCTTTGGATCTTCGAATCTGATTTGGTCCAACTTGTTTTCTTTAAAAATTAATAAATTATTAAAAGAAAAAATAAAATATACCAATTTAAATAAAGAAAAAATAAAAAATACAAGAATTTTTTAATTATTTTCATCATATATATACATGTTTTTTATAAAAATAAATAATATAAAAAATTTATAAAAATACAATATAAATAAGATATTTATAAATAAATAAATAACATATATATGTATTATATATATATATATATATATAAATATATAACACATCAGATCAGATCTTCTCAGATCAGATAGGGGGTGATTCGAATCTGATCTGATTTCTGATTGGATAATAGGATCCAATCCAAAGATCTGACTAGGGGTGATCCGAATTAGATCAAATAGAACCGGATCTCAAATCAAATCATGATCTAATCCATTTGCATCCCTATCCATGGCTGCTTCGAGGTAAGAGATTAGTTATTTGGCTTAGTTGTAGGCAAAGTTTAGGTCAGGTCACAGTCAAAATGATGTTTTGGATTGGTGGGGGATTTGTTCCCATGCATTTTTGCCCAAGGATAGTTGCTCACAAGGCTACTACGTGGTTTGGCTTGAGGAAAGACGTGGAAGTGGTCACTATATGGATTGGGTGGCACTTGCTCTCCCTAATGGTTGTAGTAGTAGGTATGGTTGTAGTTAGAGATGGTTTTGGATCTTCTACTTTGTTTGACAGTTGATGGTGGATAGAACAACCGTTGTTGCTAGAATGCTAAGGATGGCTTGATGGACTGCCGCTTCATGTTGGCGTCAAGGTCGGGCTTTGAAATGACTATTTCGACAGAGAGTGTAGAGGTCTTCTCTACTACATTCTTATTGTTGGCTTCAAACAGGTCTTCAACAAGGAAAAGTTGTAGCATTAATACTTGCTTTTTGTGGACTCTAGTGGAAGTCAAGACAGGTACCATGCAAGGGGAGCGCTCGTCCAATATGCATAATGAGTCGATGTAAGGCATGAGTGTTGCTTCCACCTGCGTCTAGAAAGCCATTCCCAAACAAACTTGAAAGTCGTCCAGGGGTACCATTCATAAGTCAATTTTTCCTGTCCAAGGCCCAACTTGGAGATCAACCCCATGAGTCACACCTTCAATAGCCTTGGCACAACAGTTCACAACCTTGAGCCACCCTGTCTCCATGGCAATGTTCAGGTTAAGTCGTCTGGCCTTGGTGACCGAAATGAAGTTGTGGGATGCCCCTATATCAACTAGGGCCTGAGTCGGCTTCCCACTGAGGAGAATGTCTACATACTTCAGACCCTTTTGGGCTTTCTTGGGCCATTTGGGATTGGCCCCTTTCTTCACCATAGCATTAAAAAGTTGTAGGGCGCCCACTCTTAATGCCTACACGGACTTCTCCTCATCACTTTGCTCATCATCACTGAGCTAGGAAACAAGGGCATTACTCTTCTTATTTGTAGGGCAACCATGAATATAATGCTTCTCCCCACAGATAAAGCAAGAGCGTGGGAGTTCAGTAGGTCTTGGCTTGTAGTTATGTTGGTGACCTTGTTGTTCCTATGGCTTCTTCCCATAGTCCTATCTTGCTAGTTTGTTGAAGTTATAATTGTCATGAGGAGGGCATGATTATGATTGGCTTGCTCCCCCACTCAAGTTGAAGGCAAGTGGGCTGATTGTCTTGGGGGCTTCTTGAATCACTTGTGACAAAAGGGCATACCAGTGCACATGCTCCATCCAATCATGGTACAATTAAATATTTCATGAGTTCAAATTTAACTCAAAAGCTCAAAAAATTAATGTACTTTATATTTTATAAATATAATATGTTTTTATAATTTATATAATGGAGTTAATGTTATTGGAGAGGTTAAAATAAGTAAGGTGGGGAAATGCGTCATTTTACTTTTCACAAACAAATAAGACAACCTCAAATCTAAATCAAAAGCAAACCAAAATTTACGTCCAATTGCACTCCCATCCATATGCATTTACACCAGTGTGTATAAATTTCCCACGCAAACAAACCGTTTGGCTTTAGAGGTGATTCACATTGCAAGGCACTTCAAAGTTCATAACAGATTATGTTTTTTGCTTCAATTCTTCACCCTTCAAATTGCTTCCTCCTAACAATAAGAAATTTATATTGGTTAATATTGGAATTACCACATGTCATCTTCAACTTTTGGACTCTTCATTCACTGGATCCTACCTATATAGTAGAATATAATAATCTCCTTTTACTGTATTTACTTGACAGATGGAGAGAAATTTTCTCTTCAAAGTTGAAAAAAGATTTGAAGATAAATCCCAAAATCACCTGTATTTTTGGTCCATGGGATGGGTGCCTTTTATATTGATCTGGACCCTCCAGGATCATCCATAAAATTGAAAAAGGAAAAAGCTAAACTAATAGACTAACCCTATCACCTAAACAAACCCTTTTTAGTGCTGAAAAGTAAATAAATTAAAACGACCTGTAATTAAATAATTTATCAGTTGGGAGGCCCAGGTTATCAAATCGGATAGAGTTTAGGCTCAATTTGGAAGGAATATAAATACAAATATTCACTTTCTATTATCTTGTATGTATTTGCATTGTATATGTTTGTATTTGTATTCTTTTCAATTTGAGACTTAGGTTAATTTTGAAAAGAATATAAAACAAATATGTATAATGCAAATATACAAAATACAGGGTTTTACACTCAATATATTTGTATTTGTACTCTTTCTAAATTGACTCGTTGCCTTTTAATGTTGAATGCTGAAAAGCATTTATGCATTTTTAGAGGTAATAAGTGTGTTCGGTATTATTTTCTCACTTCAATCTTAAATGTCACATCATCCCCGGTTTTTCATTAACTTCACTTTTTGTTTTTTAAAAATTATTCCTAAAAGCTTCTTCCTTTCACATATACTATAATTTGAAAATCCTGTATAATAATAGTAATAATAATAATAATAATAACAATGTTTTACCCAGACTCATGATTCTACCAAAATAGCCCTTGCTGTTTTGCAACTTTTTTTTTTCCGGACAGCTCCAACCCACATGTTAATTAGTAAGTAGACACCCACTTGGGTCATGGGTGTTTAGTTATTTGGTTTTGGTCCTACCCATTTGACCTTCTTTTTTTAAGCAAGGTTTTTAAATCTGAATCGGACAATGAACCAGCCAGGGGTTTGGTTCCCGGGTCGAATGGTTTGATCGTTCGAATCAAATGGATGATATTTTTTGACAAAAAAATTAAAAAATACAGCCAAAACCGTTGAACGGTTCGAACACCCGAATCAGTGATTTACCGACAAAATCAACGGTTTTTGGCAAAATAATGGTTTTAGGGTAAAACGGAACCAATCACCTGACCAATTCCTGGTTTTTCCTATCCAACTGTATGGTCCGGTTCGGTTTTGAAAACCGTGTTTTTAAGTATAAATAAAAGATGAGAAACCTGAATGTGTGTGTGTGTAAATTGCATTGCTTGAAGCTTGAAATCTAGAGATAGGGATAGAGAATTCCTCTAGCATTGCAAGCCCATGCAACCCACGATCCCTCAACTATATGGCTAATTTATTAGCTCAACTTCCAGAGGTAAAGTTTTGGGGATGTTTTGACCTCCATCAATGGGAAGGCCACCGGTACCTCCCTTCCCATCTTGAGGCTGTCGTGGCCTTCAGATCACACTTCCGAGTACAAGACGGTGATATAATCCTAGCTTCTCCAATAAAAAACAGGAACGACCTGGCTCAAGGCCCTAGTTTGGTGTATCCTGAACTGCAGTACCCACAAGAAAGATGGCAACGGCTATGTCATCAATGATGATGGTGATGGTGATGGTGACGAGGATGAACCTTTGATAACAAACTCTCCTCATGCCCTTGTTCAGAGCTTTGAGACCCAGATCTACAAGGACAATCCCACCCCAGATCTCTCAGGTATCCCCTCCCCCTCTCCCAGACTTTTCCATACTCACATGCCTTATAAATCACTACCACCATGCATCAAAAACTCTGCCTCCTGTAAGATTGTTTATGTGACTGGGAACCCCAGAGACACATTCATCTCGCTTTGGTATTTTCTTAATGAGATTCATAAGACTTGTGAAGAACAAGGTTCACATCCAATGGAGGAATTATTCGACGACTTCTGCGATGGGGTTTATCCTATGGGCCCCTTCTTTGACAACGTTGTAGGCTACTGGGAAGAGAGCCTAAGACAGCCTGAAAAGATATTGTTCCTCAGGTACGATCGAGGACATGAGAGGTGATCCAAGGCAACAGGTGATGAAGATAGCTTCCTTTCTTGGGAGGCCTCTTCTCAACGAACAAGAGGCCGACAAGGTGGTGCAGAAATGCAGCTTGGAGAGGCTTAAAAATCTGGAGGTGAACAAAAATGACAGGGATTTTTGGAGTGGAATCGGCAACAGTGTGTTTTTCAGGTCTGGGAATGTTGGAGACTGGAAGACACACTTGACACCAGAGATGACTGAGCGACTCGACCAGATTTCTCGCTTCAAGCTACAGGGTTCTGGTTTGCATCTCTAGCTAGCTTCTTCTAAATGCAATTCCGACCGACCTATCGACCAACAGATGCGTCTACAGATCAAACCTCTTGCTCTGATCACCCATCAAATAAGCTCACACCAGTTGCTTAGTTGTTGTTTACTGTTAAACTTTTCATCTTTAATTTATGAGAGATGAAGTAGCTACTTGATGAAATCATTGGTACCCACAGCTATATATTGTTGGGGAACCTCGTTAGTAGTCATAAAAGGAAAGATTGATGCTCTCATGCATTTTATTTCAAAACGTTGAGGTAGCTAGGTTTTTGTCCGGTGAAAAGACAGGAGGTTTATAGGACATGGAAGGATTTTAGAGTGCAGATTTCCTTTCCTTCTCACAGCATGTTGCATGGAATATCTTTCTTGCTGTGGGGAGAGATGTTACCAATGCAAGGCTGCAAGTGCTGTGAGGTGGGGGTGAGGAGGATTGAGGAGGAAAAAATCTGGATTCAGATTTTTATACCCAATTCTTTAAGGTTTTGTTTGTTTTGCAGGTAAGTTGGTCAGCTCAAGAATTGACCAGTTCACTTCCATTAAATTACTGAAGTTTGTAAAAAAGAATGTCTGCCACTAAATTACTGAAGTTTGCTTTAACCATAACTTTTCCTTTTGACCAAATGATAAAACTAGAAATATAAGATTACATTTACCCCTTAAATTATATGCAGTTTCACAAATAACTCACCTCAAAGCTTGGATTTTAAAAGTAGATGGTAATAACTAATTCTCAAGTATCAAAGTACTTCAATCCAACAGTTTTCTAGTTACTTTAGTCCTCTAGCTAACTTGATCATTTAACTACCCTTACCCTAATTCCCTGTTGCACCTTTCGCTTTCCAGTTTATGTTAATCAACTGAGCTTTTCCTGTAAGGTGTTGAGTCCTTGGACCTGGTGACAACTCTCCAAAAAGAATAAAAAAATCTAATATATAACATTAATACATTATTCTCAAAAGTAATTGGTTTAGATATTAATTAGAGAATGTTATTAGTCATCAAGTTGGGTGCCATTAATTACCCTAATCTGTGTTAGATATGAAGAAATTCATTTTACAATGCCAAAACAAAACAACATTTCCAAAGAAAATTAAATGAAAATAAAAAAAGAAAACCAACAAAGAGAGATCAATATATTCTTTAATAGGGACTAGCCTTTATTTTGTTGTTCAATAGGAACTTTTGACCAAATATCTAGCCTTCACAAACATCTGTCTGGGTGAAGGATAAAACCACATGCCATTGAACCATGGTTCAAAGTATCTGCAAAGGTGTATCAGTACTTTAAAATACACGGAAATACACTTTTTTTAGTTTTTTTTTTCAAATTTTGGTTTTTGGAAAGCTAAAAATGGATTTTTTTTTTTTTTATTAAAGAAGGGTGGGGACAGGTGTTTCGGAACCCAAAAGATATGATACGATACGTCCAATACGGGGCGTATCATATCGATTTTTTGAACCTTGCATTGAACCCACAATCATATTAACCTCTGCACCAATTAAACATCTAATTCATTGAAAAAAAAAAACAACAAAACCTGCTGTCCAAGTGTCAACATAAATTTCGTATATTGAATCACATAAAGATGGAGATAAATTACAAAATAAATGTGACAAAAAAAAACTACAATGGGATAAAACTCTCTTGATTCTACTTGATTACATGAACAACCTCTAATTAAGGATCGTAAAAAATCACAACTAGTAATGTTGATGAACCTCCAACGAAACCTTCTATATGATAATAATTCAGATTGAGAGGGAGAAGTGCATAGAGAATTTTTTTTTTTTATTATTAGAACATCTTAACTTACACTCTTTTATATTTATAGACTCTAGAGTCACCTTGAAATATTTCAAGTTATCCGTCACAAATTTGAATTGACTGTTATGATTGTTAGAAATTTGAATTGGGAAAAACGAATTTTGACCATAAGATGGGAAAAACGAAAATTAACAATCAAAATTAAGCGTCCTATCATAATACCTGATGCTCATAATTGAGTTGAATAAAACTGTTCGGCCCAGAAATCGTCCAGACAACCGATTCCATTTCATCATTAACCCATTCCTTAGCTAAAAACTACATCGAGCAATTCGACCCAAACAACAGTTTTTGGCCATTTTTTATTTTAATTATTTTTTTATATTTTAAATTAAAACAGGTTGTCCATTCGAATCAGACAGTCGAACCGTTGACCCAGAAACCAGGGGCCAAAGCATTTCCAGTTCCAGGTCGGTTTTTAAAATATTGAATAACATTATTATACAATATTATCTTTCATGGAACTACTTAACCCAAGACATGTAGACCATAGTCGTTTCGGTTTTGGTAGATACTTGAAGATATGAATGGTGGTTTTGGTTTTCTTTCTATTGCCGTGCTGATTCAACTGTAACATGTAAGATTTTAAGGTAGCCACTTGATACCACAGAAAGTCAGAATACAAAGCATTTAATGATATGAAAATACATCTTGAGATATAGTGGCCGCTATACATGAGGTGCATCAGGGAAATTTTGCCACCAAAAGTTAGATGCTTGTATTTGGATTTTTTAGCAGAGTGAATTTTTCAACGCAATTTTGAAGAACACAACATTAATATGTACAAATGACTGATACATACGTAGATCACAAGCATGGCTAATATCTGTCATGGATCAGAAGATGGCTTTGCTAGATATTGGCGCCACTCATCTGGGGTCCCTTTCTTCATCCTCAACATTTTTATAGCTGTTGTTGTCAGGGGTATAGCAAGAATATCAAACTCCTTTGGGGCCTGCAAAATCAACAATCAGCGTTGCTCCCATCAGTGGAAATCTAAAAGAAGTTTGTCTGTCATAATCGAAACAATGGCATAAATAAAGATAGCTAGTACATACCTTTGGAGCCTTGATCAGCTTCATATTTGCTTCCTCTAAAGTTTTCTGACCTTTTCTCGAATTGCATCTTGCACAAGCTGTAACCTGGAATAAGTAATACTCAATTACCACTATCCTATTCTGTGAAGAAAGTGTTTGGGAGGAAAATCAATGACATGCAAAATTGAAAGGACTATGGTGTACCGTTTTCATGCTTTAAGTACACTTGAAATTATTTAGTGTTATATTTTAAGTAATTTTTTCGAGGGAATATTCAAAATAGATGAATCAACCTCTCTTATTGTCTTCTTTTCCTTTTACGAGTATTTAGTTTTCCTAGTGACTTAACCCTCGAGTATGGTAGTAGGCTTCTCACACTCCAGGGGTCCAGGGTAAAACCATGGGCTGGCAAGCGTGAGAACGCAAGTTCGAGTCTGAGAGCAGCCACTTGTGCAAAACATGCCAAAGGTTAAGACCATATCTGTAAAGACCACTGGAACAGGCCAACAGAAAGCAGTTAATCAGTTTTACAAGAGGAGGCCACGTCAGCACAACTAATCGTCCACTTGCAACAGCTGTAACAGAAAGAAATCAAAGATTGTAAACAGTATAAATAGTAAAGCACAAAGAGAAATAAGACAGTAATTCTTTCGGCATTAATCTCTCTCTCTCTCTCTCTCTCTCTCTCTCTCTCTCTCTCCTTCCAACGAATTCAGGAGGTTGGCTCCCTCGAAGAGCCTTGAGTTAGGCAGGTTCCTAACAAGTTGGTATCAGAGCCAGCATGACCAACACAAGAAACACGTCAGTAGACACCCGAGTGGATCAGATGGAGGTAGAGATCCATTGAATGTCTTCAGATCTCAAAGAAATGAAGGAAGGTTTCACTGCTCTCCTCAATCGGCTGGAGCAGGGGGCAACGAACAACGACAGAGGAAGCCAAGAAGAGCGCAGCAATGAAAACAACCGCAGAACAGGGCCGGCAGCAACGAGAGCAGCCAAAATCGATTTCCCCATCTTCTCAGGCGGCAACCCAACTCCCTGGATTCTCAGAGCCGAACGGTATTTCGATTACCATGAGACACCTGGGCAAGATATGGTAGCTCTGGCTTCTGCGCATCTTGAAGGGGAAGCTATCCTCTGGTTTCAATGGTACCGATGGGGGCACCCTCATCAAACTTGGGCAGACTTCACTGATGCCATGACTATCCGTTTTGGATCGTCTGGGTTCGAAGATCATGATGAGAGTTTGGCAAACCTACGGCAGGTGGGATCAGTTAAAGATTACCAGATGGAGTTCGAAAAGCTGGCCGTGAGAGTCCAATGGTAGACGGAGAAGGTGTTGGTGGGAAGCTTCGTCGGCGGCCTAAAAGAAGAACTGCAACTGGAAGTGAAGGCGATGCAGCCCACTTCAGTCATAAATGCGGCAGCGCTAGCAAGATTGTATGAGGATAAGTTCGCTCGAGCAAGAAAGGTGCAACGGCCATGGGGTCCAGGAACCAGGACGACAGCACCAAACAAGGAGGAAGGAATACTGGGCCCAGGCCCATTGGTTCCTTTCAAATGGCTGACCTGGGCAGAGATGCAAGCCCGCAGAGACAAAGGAACTACGAAGAGAAATTCGGGTCGGGCCATCCATGCAAGAAACAACAAGCATTTCTCCTCCAAACAGATGTCGAAGAGGAATACGACCTCACCGATTGCGGGGAATCTAACCCAAGGTGGGAAATACAACCCAATGGCACACCTGAAATATCTCTACAAGCCCTTACGGGACTTGCGTCCCCTCAAACAATGAGAGTTGCAAGGCTAATCCAGGGATGCCAAGTGTCAATCCTCATAGACAGTGGCAGTTCCCTTAACTTCATAACTCAAGTCTTGGTGGATAAAATAGGACACCCGGTTCAACCAACAACGGCTTTTACGATTCATGTGGCCAACGGTAGTAGCCTATCCTACAATAGCATTTGCATGGGCTTACCACTAAAGGTTCAGGGTCACCAGTTTGCGGTGGACCTATATCCTCTTCATCACAGTGGAGCGGACGTGGTGCTAGGCATTCAATGGTTAAGACAGCTAGGGCCCATCTCACCATGGACTTCACACCAGGGAACTCTACAGTCCATCTACAAGGGAAAACATGCAAGGGTCCAAGGCCCATCAGTCATGCAACATTAACAAAGCAAATAGGAGATCCGGATCAGCCCATATTCATGCACATGGACTCAAATTAGACCAGCCCATCTTTAGCTAACAGCAGCCCAAATGAGCCTAGAGACTTCCAAAGCCTCCTACAACAACTCCTTCAGCAATATGGCAGCATGTTCGAAGAACCCCAAGAACTTCCACCACGCCGGGAGCATGACCACTGCATCCCCCTCATGCCGGGAGCTGCGCCAACCAATGTAAGACCCTACCGATACCCTTACTTTCAAAAATTTGAAATCGTGAAGCAAGTTCAAGATATGCTTAAGCAAGGGATAATACAGCCCAGCCACAGCCCATTCTCTTCACCGGTATTATTAGTCAAAAAAAAAGGATGGGACGTGGCGATTTTGTATTGATTACAGAGCCCTTAACAATATCACCATTAAAGACCGATTTCCAATACCGGTCATTGATGAGCTGCTTGATGAACTCAGTCAAGCCACCATATTCTCAAAATTAGATTTACGAGCTGGGTATCATCAAATAAGGGTACATAGGGAGGATGTTCACAAAACGGCTTTCAGGACACATGATGGCCACTATGAGTTCCTAGTCATGCCATTTGGGTTGACCAATGCTCCAGCCACATTTCAAGCATTAATGAACGACATATTCCGACCATATTTACGTAAGTTCATCCTTGTTTTCTTTGATGACATATTGGTCTATAGCCTCGATTGGGAGGTACATCTAAGTCATCTACAGGTCACCCTTGCAACACTTGAGGCCCACCAGTTGTTTGCTAAAGAGTCCAAGTGCTCCTTTGGACAAAACCAAGTTCACTACTTGGGGCATGTTGTAGAGAATGGAACTGTAGTGGCCGACCCAGATAAAATCTCCAGTATAATGGGCAGGCCGCAACCCAAAAGTGTGAAAGAGTTGAGGGCCTTCTTGGGCCTGACTGGGTATTACTGCTGCTTCATCAAAAACTACAGCCTAATAGCTACCCCGTTGACCCAATTGCTGAAACAAGACGCTTTTCACTGGTCAACCCAGGCCCAACAGGCTTTTGAGCAGTTGAGACATGCAGTTGCGAGCCCTCCAACATTAGCATTGCCCGATTTCACAAAAGACTTCATCATTGAGTGTGATGCCTCCGGTCAAGGTGTTGGGGCTGTTCTCATGCAAGAGGGGCGACCACTAGCCTTTCTCAGCAAGGCCTTAACATCACAAAAGTGGGCCAAATCAGTTTATGAACGAGAATTAATAGCAATGGTCTTAGCAGTCCAACGTTGGCGATCCTACTTGCTCGGTAGACGGTTCATAATTCGGACCGGCCATCAAAGTTTGAAGTTCTTATTGGATCAATCAGTCCTATCCCAAGAACAACAACGGTGGATATCCAAGCTACTAGGGTACGACTACATAATTGAGTACAAAGCAGGGGCTGCTAACCGGGTGTCTGACGCTCTCTCATGGCACCCACAATCATTTTAGTTACTAGTATCTTCCCCAACTTCTCCACTCCTGGATCTACTTTGAAAAGAAGCCCAATCCCATAGGGAGTTACAGCAGTTGAAGGCCCAAGTATTGGCAAATCCCTCACTGTACCCCGGGTACACCATTAAGAATGATCTACTCTTCTTCAAAGAACGCCTGAAAATTCTGGCAGATTCTGCTCATCTCAGGAAGCTCCTGGAATTATTCCATGCCTCACCCACAGGTAACCACTCCGGCATCCTACAAACACAAAAACGCATCGCCACACAATTCCATTGGAAAGGCATGCGTACATCTATCCAGAACTTCATAGCCGGGTGTGCAGTATGCCAACAAAACAAGTCRGCCACTRCARCACCAGCAGGCCTCTTGCAACCACTCCCAATACCAACCCAAGTCTGGGATGATATATCAATGGATTTCATCACAGGATTGCCCATTTCTGCCAGCAAAATAGTTTTCCTTGTGGTAGTGGATAGATTGACGAAATACAGTCATTTCCTACCTCTATCACACCCATTTACAGCAGTCACAGTTGCTGAATTGTTCCTCCGGGAAATTGTGTGCCTACACGGGCTCCCCAGCTCAATTGTATCAGACAGGGACCCTATTTTTTATGAGTCGTTTCTGGGCTGAGCTTTTTCGCCTGCACGGGGTTAAACTCTTCAAGTCAACTAGCTACCACCCCCAATCTGATGGACAGACAGAGGCGGTTAACAAGAGTCTCGAAACATATCTGAGATGCTTCGCGGGAGATCGACCAAGACAATGGGTGAAGTGGATCCACTGGGCCGAATGGTGGTACAACACCACTTTCCATAGCGCCGCTGGGATGACACCCTTCAGAGCTCTATATGGTCGGGACCCTCCCTTTCTACTTCCTTATGAAAAAGGGACCACCACAGTAGCGGCCTTAGAAGAACAGCTGATGCAACGAGATGAGGTGTTAAAGGAACTGAGACAGCATCTCTTACAGGCACAGCAATGGATGAAGCACACCTATGATAAACATCACAAGAATGTCCAATATGAAGTTGGTGATTGGGTGTTTCTCAAATTACAACCTTTCAGACAGATTTCAATTGCAAGCCGACAGTGGAACAAACACAGTCCGCGCTATTTTGGACCATTTAAAATCCTTGAGAGAATAGGGTCAATGGCCTGCAAGCTGGACCTTCCAGCAACATCAAAACTGCACCATGTATTCCATATCTCCTTACTGAAAAAAGGGCCGAAGTCAGGAGTCATTACAAGTGCGACCCTTCCCACATTTTCAGAGGAAGGACAAGTGCAGACTGAGCCAGCCCGCATCATTGATTTTAGATGGGTGCGCCGGGGTGGAAGAGTCATACCAGAAGCATTAGTTGTTTGGTCTAAACTCCCAGAAGAGGATGCAACCTGGGAATCCTACTTAGATCTGCAATCAAATTTTCCCACATTAGGGCAAGGTCACTCTAAAGGAGGGGGGGATTGTAAAGACTACTGGAACAGACCAACAGAAAGCAGTTAATCAGTTTTACAAGAGGAGGCCACGTCAGAAAAACTAATCGTCCACTTGCAACAGCTATAACAGAAAGAAATCAAAGATTGTAAACAGTATAAGCAGTGAAGCACAAAGAGAAATAAGACAATAATTCTTTCGGCATTAATCTCTCTCTCTCTCTCTCTCTCCTTCCAACGAATTCAGGAGGTTGGCTCCCTCGAAGAGCCCTGAGTTAGGCAGGTTCCTAACAATATCCAATCTACCCCTCCCAAGACCCCAGATAGCTAGGACCAACATTGGGTAATGGCCTCATGCACTACGAGTCCAGGGTACTTTTCAGTTTTTACACGCAATAAACATGGCAAAATGAGGCCGAAGTGCAGAGTGACCATGTCATTTGTACAGAGCAGTCAAGATCCTAACCTTCATATTTTATTTTTATTTCTTTTAAACTTTTAAAAATGATTTAGTAATTTCTAAGTTTTAGAAGGTTAATCTAACATTTTAGCTTCTTTCTCTACATCTTCTCTAAGCAAGTGTATACAAACCTGTAATATAGAAATACTAAGAGGCTCTTGGGCCTCCATAAACAGAGAGACAGTAAGAGCATAAAAAGCCTTTTTATTCATAATTGTATTTAGGATGAAAGTTCAGATACCTAAATTGAAGAATTTCAACTGCATCAAGCCTGGACCTGAGGCAAGGTCCCTTCAAAATTGACCAGATTCTCTACCCAGGTTCACCCAATTGCACCCCTACACTGTGTTCTTCCAATCAAAGTATGCACTACTAGGACACTACAACCCACGGTTAGGTAAATACTAGGACAAAAATACTCCTCAATACAAAACATGAAACTAATGACACTTCTCCATAAGGTGAGCATATATGTTCAACATGCCTAGCTTGCCAATACTACTAATTTGATATTGACTTGAAAAATTCTACAATTCTTAGACATAGATATCCAACATGTTGTTAAACTGAACCTAACAACACTTCAATTATTAGACACGCCTCAAACACATTTAACAATGGAACAGCTCTTCATACATTGACTAATGACAAAAATAGATCAAAAATGTTAAAACTAGGAATGGTGTTAAAACAGGTAGAGTTTGCAACATTGAATTCTCAAACTCCATAGTATTCCATCAAGCAATGGATTCCAAAAAGTCCTACAGATTGGAACCTATAAGCCTGAACCAGAAAAATAAAAAGAAACAAAAAACTTTCAAGCAGCATTAGTAATTTAGTACCTTGAAAACTCCTGCCAGGAATTTTTGTTATTTTCCCAGAAAATTTCCATAAAAACAACAAACCTTTACCAATTTATAATTAGACAAGCATGAAAAACTCTAGATCCATTCCTACTGAATTGGAACATAACAGCCCCAGACAGGAGAAAAAAAAATCTAAACAGCATCAACACCCAAAAATCCATAGTAGGAATTTTTTTTTTTTTCACGGCCATACACTTGCTGACATCACATGTATGGCTGCTAATGCCAATAGGTCATTAGTGTGACACTTGCTCGGCAGGTAAGAATCCAAGAAACAGATTACGTTGCTCTAACACCTACTTGAAGTGCTCAGTTGAAGATTTAATCAACAAACAAAGAATAGAAGAGAAAGAGAATAAAGAATGATAGAGAAGAAAATGTGTGAATGTGAGAGATAGGTCACTCGACCACTCTCACTAATATTCATACTATTCTCAGATATATACTAGGACAAAAATACCGCTGAATACAAAAATGTAAGACTAATAAAAGAATGATTCAATCTACTTTTGAGAGACTTCACCTACCTAATCATCTAACATAATATCCATAGATCCTATATCTGTACATCCTTCCTATTACTAATGGAGGATTCCTAGAATCCTAGGAATATCAACCATTCACTTAGACTACCTAAGAAACTCTAAAGACAATCAGCAAAGATCTAGTGTGTGTTTGGATTGGAGGGGTAGAAACTGAAACAAAATCCATTTCACGCAACCTTGACTGATTTAAAATAACCAGCCCTTCCAAAAAAAGAAACTGCTAAAACAACAGTAAACTTGGCAAATCAACTAGTCAGATTCCATGCAGTTCTGTTTTAAAAAGAGTCATCCACCCTATATGATATCTTCCACGGATAGACAACTTGAGAAAGTCCATCAGTAATTTGAATTTGGTATTAACATTGCCTTACCGCCTCGGATTTCACATTGTCAATATGTAAGTATGTGATGCTTTTCTTTTATTTGATAAGTAACCATACTTTTAAATGCAACCTACAACTAGAAAATGTTAAACCAAAAGTAAAGAAAACAATGGTARAAATCACATTTCTTCCAAGTGCAACACTCTCATAGAATGTTAAATCAATGCCTCTTTATGGTTCTCTTACCAGATTTTCCCATTTCCACTCCCCACCTCGAGAAACCGGTAAAACATGGTCTATCGTCAAGCTCTCACGTGAAGAGCAATACCTGTTAACAATGAAGACAACAATGTTATAACCTGATCTCTAAAAGCATACTTCCAATTACGCCTTCCTACATGTAACTGCTAAAATTTGCAACCCTGTTTCAAAGACATTGAATCTGGAAGGAAGAATCATGTAGGAGCTCTATCAATGGTCCAAAGAAAAGACCTGAGACTAGATAGCTTTCTCAAGTCCAGATATTTGTTTCCTGAAAGTCATAGACAAAGAATCTTTAGGCATGCTAATTTGAGGAGAAAAAGATTCAAACTTCCTTCAAGTTCCTGCTTACAGGTCAGAAACACATGATGAAGAATGCATTCATAACTGAGCCAAATTTTGCTGTACACCACTGACTAGTTCAGGTCATGGTTTTAAAAGGCTTAAACTTGAATTCCATTAATAAATTAAAGCAAGTGACTTCAAGTGTATCCGTCACACTTAAAGGCTTAGACCTAGGGTGTTGCACTTTTGTTGTGTCACTTCAAGTGTATGCCTCCATTATGCTTTATACAAGAGGCTTATGCCTCTTGTGTTTTTGTATTTAAGCCACTTTTTATAATAAAATGCTATAGATAAAAGTGGGGTAACCATTTTATCATGTTCTCCATTATATATTAACATAATCCAGAGTATGAAAAACCTCCAAACACATAAGACCATAACAAAAATGTAGAACATCTACACAACACTTACACCACCTTGTCTCGAGAGGCTTACACCTCTTCCACTCTAAACTACATGTCACACCTCCAAGTAGTGGAAACTTGCGTCACGCCTCCATGTTTTAAAACATTGGAAGTGACAACAAAAAGTGCAAGACCCTATAACAAAAATCAACACCAAGGAATTAAGACCCCCAACTCTTCTTGTACTTAATCCTAACCCAATAAGGAAGCCTAGTTTATATACCACAAACAACACTCAAACCCCTAAACAAAGCCTTTTCCAGTAATGTTTTATACATGAAATATGATATACATCATCAGGCTCAAGTTGTGTCAGGTCACCCAAATCCCTCACTACTTTTGGGCCTGATTATGCTTTTCAAACCCCAGTCCAGGTTTAAGTCAATAGGCCAAACCAGTCAGGTTGAACATGGCCATGGCTGCAACCAACTTTGTGGTATGCATAAAAAGGCTATCATACTCATATAAATCAATGCTGGATTTGGGCTTTTGTCAGGAACTGAAAACTTAAATTGACGAGTACAATGGTTAAATACTCACACATACAAACACTTTAAGAGCAATAATAAATAAATAAATAAAAATACATGATTTATTGACTACTTACTGACAAGTAAATATATCCCGGTAAAATATATTTTTACGACTAAGGCTTTGTCTGATTCTTCTTCTCTTGACAACCTGAAGTAGATGGGGAACCTGGAAGTAGGGAAAGCCCATAATCAGTTGAAATGCAGTGAACCTAATATTAAGGAACAAATTAATATCAAATATTTGTGAGCCAGGAAAAACATAAACAAGAAATAATAATTAAGTGATCACTAATAAGTGGAACCCAACAATCCTATATCCCCAGCATACTCCTTATTTACATACCCTTAACACAGCTGGTATATAGAAGGATCCACTTGGAGACTTTACTGTTTGATCATAATATTCTAGGACATCAGCCTGAATAAGAGAAAAAAGGTCAAGATCTTAAAACTGGCAGTATAGAAACAGATAGATTTATGTTTCAACAAGAAAAAGATCAAAAAGAAGTGCATTATCTATTGTTCTAATCAGGCAGTGCTTATCAAAAAGATAAAAGCTTTAGTCATGTAAAGCATGACGATTTTTTTGTTTGAAATTAACAACAGACCATGAAGATTCTACCCAACAGAATACCACATACATCTTCTGATGAAGGAATGACTCTAGACAATCTACCCTAGGAGCTTCAAGACCATAATCAATCTGATCAGATTGCCTCATTCTTTTGGACAGTCGATATTGTTTTATGGAAACTGTAAGAAGCTCTCATTGAGAACTTTGGTTTAGGCACATAAAAGAAAGAAGAGAAAGAGAGAGAGAGAGAGAGAACTGTTAGACATATAGAGGGTGGGAAACAACTCCCAGCATATGCACCAATGTGATGGCAGGTTTTCAAAAAGGCTGTTCTTACAATCCACCCCAGCAGTGGTTTATGTTTACCTTTCATTGAATAAATTGAATCATATATCTCTACCAAAAAAACTTCCAAGCTAAAACAAATTACTGCTAGGATTGGAAAACATTATCCACTATATAATATGGCTTTATTTCCCTGAGATCAAAAAGAAATAGTAGGTTACCAAAAGAAGAGAGAATTTTTAGACCCCAAAAACTAACAAAGTAGTCTAACCTTCTCTGTGAACTCCAGACAGATAGCACGCCTCCAGCAAACAACATTAATGGGCCTAGCACAGAATGAACACAATCAGAAACAACATGCAACTTCATTCTGCATTCTCAACAAAAGAAGGAAGGTTCACTAAAAGACAGAAAAAAAAGTAGAACAACAATGTAAAAGCAAGGAATAACAGAAAGCTAGATTTTCACTAAAGAATTCATCTTCTGCATACCTCTATTACATCAACCAAGAATATGTATTTGATTCACATTCCCTTAAGCATGAAATCCTAAAAAGTAAAAACATCGAACTTATAACATAAACTCATAAAGAACAACTTGGACCACCAAAGGTGGTGTAAGCCACTACTGACTTTCAATAGATCTAAACATGATGCATGGTTAAATTAAAAGTCAGTGGCAACTTGACTTCTGAAATAATATTCACCCACTTGGTTGAACTATATAGGCTTCTCGATGTTGCAATAGTCAAAGGACGCGATCTATACCAAATGTAACTTGCACTTTCTAAGTGTTCAAATCTGCTGGACGAGGAACCCCCATGCTGTGCCAATCAGTTGCTTCTCCACACTGATGCTACGTATCCCTTCTATTGCTTAGTTTGTGTCTATTAATTCATTTGCAGGTTCTTGCAACAAAAAAGTAGTCTAAGAAGCAGTTGACCTACTACTTTCAAGACACCTTAATTGTGGAAAAAAAATTACCAATACTGGTCCCAGATATCATGGGTCCTCAGAGGGATGGATTGAGTACCTAATTTTTTATATTTGTTTACAAAAGGTGGCACCTTGCTTGTGCCACAAAGATAAGAGAAAAAGTTGTCACTTGTCGGTCTCCTAACTGTGTAGTACATGGTTAGCTAATTTGATGGTTCAATTGGTTTAGGTCCCATAGCTACCAAAGCATAAAGTGCACATAGAATTTGCTTCAGTACCAATGTTGCTTTAATAAATATTATGACAAAGGGCACATGGTTATGAAATACATGTCTCCCATATATAAGCAAATTGCAAAACCTTTTCCCAACATGCAGGTGTCAATCTGCAATCAACCATCCTAACATGTACTGCCATCCATTAATACATCTAAGCTTCACTAAAATCACAAAAATATGGTATAACATTTACATTGTTAATGACTAGTCCTGAAGAAATTCCCTAAATAGATAATATATTTATACATATCTAGAATTCTTAGTAATGACAATCTTAGTGATTAGATCTATCTAATTGAGGATTTCTCATGATGAGGTCTTTATCACATGCAAAACCATCTGCTCTTGCCCCCCTAATGCTCCATTCGGAGGTAGACATTTTAAGCCTAACCAAAATGGCAAATTATAAGACCACAGCTTAAATCTTTACTGATCAGCATATAATAAACAGCATGGAAGGAACTGAAGCTTTAAACCCGGTAGCTGCTTCACAATGGGCAGGTCTTCATTCAACCATCTCTACGACAAGATTACATTACAGTTCACAAGTACTAGTATCCCTTCAGTGCATATATGATTTCTGCAAAGATTAGTGGTGAACCCTTCTGAATAGCTTCCATCCAATTAAAGAGTAACTTTTAGCAGAAAACGGGAAACCCTCAGCACCTACTAAAATTGCGAACTCTCTACAAGCCCCTCTCAGAAAATGTATATCGAACTACGAAAAGAATAGAAAAAGAACAATTCCAAATAACCAAACGATAAAAAAGGAAAAGAAGCAAATCAAATAGCTTGCAAGGCCAGTAGCCGCTAGAAAAAGAAAGAAAGAAAAAAAGAAATTGAAGTAAACAAAAAAAAAAAAAAAATACTAACCGGTAAGAGATGTCCAAGACCAAACCTTTGAAACAGGACAACTCATCCCTTCCAAACTCATCATCTTCATCAAAACCCAAGTCAGCTTCATTACCATCATCAGCGACTATACGCTCTTCATCCGCACTGAAGCTACTTGATTTGTTCCGCAGTGAACTGAAAACCCGGCTAGACCCATAAAACCCGGCATTGTTCTTGTTGAGTTGAATTGGAGTGATCTCCACGAATCTCAATCCATCACCAACTTTACAATAATGAAATGCGTCTTTTGAGTCGAATCCAAAAGACACTCTGTCGCCATTGAAGAACAGCTTCAGACCCCCTTGAGTCGTGAACTGCGCCATAATCGTGGGTAATGGGTATGCAGATTTCCCTTGATCGTGGGCAATGAAACCTCTGGCTCCCAGCACTTTATTCACAGACTCGAAGAGAGAGAGAGAGAGGCAGGTGTCGGATTTTTTCACTTTCTTGGAGCTGAAAGTCCATTCTTGGAGCTGAAAATTTTTTTTAAGCAAAATTTTTCTGTTCGTTCGTAACCACACGTTATTTGCCTTCTCGTGTGATACAACGGAATATCTTTTCTTATCTCGGCATTTCGTATTCCGTAGGGTAAATTACAAAGACCTCCCCGTACTATGGGGTCTGTGAGAAAGAACCCCCGTACTATGGGGTCTGCGACAAAAAACCCCTGTACTATGACCCGTGAGACAAAGAAAGCACTGTTTATCTTTCTCGACCTTACGATACATGAACAGCAGCGGCGAAAAACACTGTTCATCTACCAAACACGGTCTCTCTTTCTTTTCCTTCTCTAATCCACTTGCTCATTGGTTCAGAACTTCATTCAGATCTCTCTCACCTACGACAAAGCGATTTCTTCTCTTCTGCTTCTTCCACTGAAAATGGCTGCCCACCTTCTGCATCGGCTACTCTTGCTTTTATTAGCGAAAACATCGATCAGCTTCCACTCAGGGGCGGAGCCACGGGGTGGCAGAGGGAGCCATGGCCCCTCCTATGCCTTGAAAATCCCCATAGTAGCCATTTAAATCATACATATATTTTGCCCCTCTTACCTATATTTCCTATCTTTTGGCCCCCCTTATTCTTGTTTACTACGCTTTGGCCTCCATCAATAAAAAATCCTAGCTCCGCCCATGCTTCCGCTGAAAACGTTGCTCCAACTAAGTTCCTGTACTTCAGTCAAGAACTCTCTCATGCCTTCATCAGTCTCGTGGGCAATGCACTTCAGAATGTCCTCATAAATTTTGTTAGCACTGCTACTTCCGCCTCCTGGTATTGTTTCTTCGGGAATAACTGAATTGCTCTCTTCAGCTCTCTCTTGGTCATTGACTCCCCATTCTCGCTGGACATTCAGAGACCCATATTCAAATTCATTGTAGTAGTAGTAGGGGAAGACATCCAGGACTTCTCTGTAACGAAAATAGGTAAAACATACCTGAAGCTTTAGAGGACCCAAACGCTTCTCTACTAATCTATGCTCAATGGAGGGTGGCCTCCTTACTTGAGTTTTGACTTCAGCATCTGTGTCTTTTGGAGATTGCTTATTATTCTTTGTTGAATTAGTGCAGGACTGATTCTCTTTTTCCCGCCCATCTTCCAGAAAAGCTAAAAATGAATGAGTTCTCCTCGAGAGTTGTTTCTCGATTGTGGAACTAGTAGCACAATGCCCTGTTCGATTGGGAATGGGCTCAGAAGCCAATTGGATTGAAGCCGAAGAATTGACAAGGACAGAGGGTAAAATCCTTGCAGTGGAGGTCGCCAAACTGCATTCAGCTTGCGAGGAGGCCTTGACTTGTTCCTCTTTGGGATTTCGACATGGGTATGGCTCACAGAGTTCCTTCAGACTCTCAGTATTCTTCTTGGAGGATGATATGTAGACAGCTTCCTGATAGAGGCCTTGTCTGAAATTCAAAACCTGCTCTTCAAAGCCGAACAACCTCCTCTTCCAGAACAGCCACCTCGGCAAGAAGCTCCAATGTCTGCAATAGAGAAAACCAAAAGACCATGTAGAGACACGCAGATAATAAATATTGGGTTATTCTCATGTTGGTTCATGAAGTTATCTGTGCACCTCGAATTTTTCTGTTTCGTTATGTTTTCCACTAATGCCATTCACCCTTCTTCATTTAGTTCTATAAGTATTATTTCTTATTCTGGTTTATAGGAGGGAGGAGAGGAGATCCAAGTGTAAACGAAAAAGTGGTTTAATTTAATAAAGAGTACTAACATATGGAGGAAGGTAAGGAGGAAGACGAGGTAAAGCTCCTAAAGGTCTTGTGAAAGCTCTCTCCAGAGCTCTGTGAACATTCTCTTCATGCCTAAGCTTCTTTTTTTAGTTTATCAACCTGCAAATTTGAAATTTGAATAGTGACTCAAATCAGAAATCAAAAGAGCATAAAGGATTATATGAAATCCAAACAATCTTTGGTTTATAGAGGGAAACATATATACATCTTGTAGCCGAGGTGGTTGTGAAGCGCATTGCCCACGAGACTGATGAAGGCATGAGAGAGTTCTTGGCTGAAGTATAGGATAGTTGGAGCAACGTTTTCAGCAGAAGCTGATCGCTGTTTTGGCTAATAAAAGCAAGAGTAGCCGATGCAGAAGGTGGGCAGCCATTTTCAGCGGAAGCAGCAGAAGAGAAGAAGTCGCTTTGTCGCAGGCGAGAGAGATCTGAATGAAGTTCTGAACCAATGAGCAAGTGAACTACAGAAGGAAAAGAAAGAGAGACGGTGTTCCGTAGATGAACAGTGTTTTTTTGCCGCTGATGTTCGTGTGCGTGAGGTCGGGGAAGACAAAAAGCTAACAGAAGGTCACAGTCATAGTACAGGGGGTCTTTGTCACAGACCCCATAGTACAGGGGGGTTTTTGTAATTTATTGTTTTTTATAAAATTTTGGAAAAATTCCCCTTTAGTACCCTGAAATTTGGGATAGTAACAAGTTAATACCCAAACTTTCAAATGTGTCACTTCCCTATCTAAACTTTCAAAAAGTTTCAAGTTGTCCTTTCCATGTCAAATATATGTTGAAAATGTCAAACTACCCTTCAAAAGAAGACAATGGAATGAACCAATTATCTTCAAAGAAAAAGAGAAAAAAAACATGAAATATGATAAATGAAAATAATAAATGAAATCAAAGAAATAACTAGACAAGAATGTGTTTCAAATCTAAGGTAGAAGAAAATGAATTCATTTGTCTAAAATATCAAACACCTCGATCGATTCAGTCTCAAGGTAGAAAATAATGAACAATGTCTTCTTTTGAATGGTAGTTTTGACATTTTAAATAGATAATTGACGATCGGTTAATAGTAGGGACCAACTTGACACTTTTTTAAAGTTTAGGTACTGTATTGACATGTTTAAAAGTTCGGGTACTAACATGATACTACCCCAAAGTTCAGGGTACTAAAGTGAAATTTTCCTTAAAATTTTATAATTAATCAATGGGAAAATTCTCGATTAATACCATATACTTTGTGGGCCTATGCTACTTTGTTCTTTGAACTTTAAAATGCAACAATTAAGTACCCAAGCTTTTAAAACGTGTAGATCCATTATCTGTCATTAATCAACCTGTTAGCCAAGCATTCGAAAAGATGCAAAATGCCCTTTGAGTGTGTTCTAATTTTTTTTATCAACCATCCAAACATGGATAAAAAATAAACAATCCCAAATCCTTGCCTCTTTTGTTCAATAAAGTTTGGGTCACTAGAATGTCCACAAAGACATGACCCCAACTTTCTTGAATAGAAGAGGCAATGATTTTGGATTGTTCATTTGTTGTCAATGTTTGGATGGTTGATAAAAAAAATTAGAAGACACCTGAAATGCATTTGTATCTTTCAAATGCCACTTAACGGTTGGTTAACAGATTGGTTAACGGCAAGAACTAGATTGACACGTTTTAAAAGTTTTGGTATTGAATTGTCGCATTTTAAAGTTCGAGAACCAAAGCGGCATTAGGCCCAAAGTACAAGGTACCAAWCGGGAATTTTCTCTTAATTAATGATAAAAATAAAAGGCTTAAAAGCACGTGGAATATCCAAATTAGAGTGCCTAAGTTTCATAACAACACTAGAAAGGGGAGCCCAGATCCAAAAGTCAAAGGAAGGAACCATTGTGGAGAGTCTCGAGACTAATTCTGTGATAATGAAGGCAAAGGTGATCAAGTTTTACTTTTTTCTAGATGTTTGGTCCCGTGGGGCGTTTCAGGCATTTTTTTCATATAAATGTTTATCTTAAAAAGTCTTTGCTTTTTCTATTTGGTAGGGTGTTTGTGAGCGGTTCAAGTAACACTCCATATAAGTTGATTTCCACCTCACCTTAAAGTGTGTCACATCAATATTTTATTTCAAAATTTGCCAAAGCATTGGGGAAAACATGAGTTTGACATTTTCCCAAATGCCCTATGCACAAAAATCAAAGTGTTTCAGTTTTTAGATGGTGTCTAGTAACATGGGCATTTTTTGGGAGAGTGAATATGCTCCTCACACAATGCATGTAAGCACCTCACAGGCACATCCCACCATGTATTGTATAAGAAGCATATCCCAATTCATTTTTTGGGCCCAATTTTCAAAAAAAAAACACCCACGCCCAAGATGGTGCATGTTAATCTGTTTTGTATTGTTTTTGTTTCTGCCAAGTAAGCAGTAAAGCAACATTTTTTACCTTTTTGTTGTTTGGTAAAGTGATTTTCATCACTGTTTTTCTTAAATATACAATCTATTTGGTACAAATCAGCACCATGTCAAAGAGTTGATGGGAGCAATGGCTCACCAATGCATCAAACATTAAATTTGATGTTCCATTCATCGAGAATATTGCAATTTACAAGGAATGGGTGTTTTTACTATTTTTCAAAAAACACCTAAACCAAACGTGGTAGATGACAAAAAGTGGAAACGTCAAGCTAGTACTGATGTAGCACCGTTTTTTGGATATACGACACCAATACCAAACATCACCATAGTATTTATTTGGTAGGTGTTTGGCATCAATGTCATTGCTTCATAGATGTTTTTTTTAAGAAAACAGTATTATATGCACGAGGATCTATTGCACCATTTTGACAGTATCATACTATTTTATACGTCTATTTATCTTATAAATGTTTATTTTGATTTACATGCAAGCCAACCGTTGGGGAAAGTTCATTTTAATGTTTCCCCCCAACATAAAGGTGTTTATTTACCGTTCCACTTATGTGGTACGTAATGGCACCTAATGGCGTATAGCTATCAACAAATACCAAAAAAACGTTTATTAGCCACATTTTCTCGGTTTTGAAGATATATCAAGTACAAACATTTATTTAATAAACGAAAATCATACAAAACATATACTTTATCAGAAAACGACTCCTTTTTTTTTTTGTTTGGCATCAATACTGTCACAGAGGTTGTTTTATGGAAAAAACACTAGTTTTGTTTGGTACCAATGCTACATAACCTTTTTCAGCATTGGTGATGCCACATCATTGCACTGTTGGCAATAACAAATTATTTTCTAAAAAAAACATTGAATTTGGCATTTCTTTAGACCACACTTTCCCAATTTCTAAGGTGTGGTCTGAAATAACATTTTTTCTAGAAATACGATGCCAAATAAAAGGCCATTTTTCAAAACACCATTTTTCGAAACACCAAACACCGCCTTAATAAACAGTGAAACCAATCAATAGTCTCATATACAATAAGCACGAATGCCCATGTAGCACTACTGTAACAGTTTTTTCAATAAATGCCCGTGAAACCAAACATCACCTATTGTAAAACTGCCATCTGCCAACAAGTTCGTCCACTAGCCGTAGCGAAATTAAGCCAAAAATAACTTCATATACTGGATCAATTTCCTTTTTAAAATGGTATGAAAAAAATTTTGACCAATCAAACCCACCCATGAATTTTCATAAATAACACTTAGATTCGCTACTAAGTATATGATTCCAGTTGATTGGTCAGATGTTTTTACTTAGATTCGCTACTAAGTATATGATTCCAGTTGATTGGTCAGATGTTTTTCGGATATTGCATCTTTTCCATATCATAGTCGAACCCAAAAAACAAACAGTATCCACAGATGGCCCAACCGACCTGATTAATGGTTCAATTTGGTCACATACCCACATCATCCCTTCACGTGGCACAACGCCACATATATGTTGGGACTTGGGGAACTATTTACAACAATTGGTTCAAAAGTCACGCCAAAATAGAGCTGGTGGTGCAGGAAGCTCGTGACCTCATCTGGTTGCAAAACATATTCACTTCATATTACCCCGAGAAAAAGCAAGACGACACACACACAACTTGTTATATTATTCTTTCTGGGAATAGATTTATCCATTTTAATATACCATTAAACACGATACATAGAATTAGAAATAATGAAATGTTCACTGATTCCACAGAACACAATACAAACTCAGTTCAGCAACTTAAATTTAACCCCTCATCAAACGGCCTAGGAGTCCAAGAACCTTTCATCTAACACCTCGGACATAATTACAGCAAAATCCACAGCGATTTCGGGGTCTGCTCCAAAGAACAAATAACAAATGAATCAATGCAGAAAAGTTGATTCCATTCATAGGGCCGTCCAAAACAGTTGCGTATATCAGTCTTATCCGAATAGAATAATAAATTTCTTGCTAAAAGATTCATCAAGTCGGAGTTCACATTCGAGAAAAGTTTTGCCATTTTCCCTCCCGATAACAGTCAACAGATCTCATGTGAAATTCAAATTCGAGAAGTGGCCTGGTGGGAGAGGATATGAGAAAAAGAAAATCCACAAGATTTCTTAAATTACCTGACCACCCAAAGCCTCTGCCTAAGCCTTCTATCACCTATTTACAATTAACCGAGTGCATCCTTGGCAACACAGAGTAGCAAGTACATAATAATGTTTTATCTCGAACCCCTCCGCAATGATGTATGCAATATGGTCTCCCAAGCAGATGTCTGTACACCAGAAAAGACACAAGCATCACTTATCCATCCTACAATATGATCAAAATCTCAATGAAGTCCGAAACACCAACAACAAAAGTAGAGGATGATAGAGCTTCAGAGTAGTTACTGTTGCAATTAGGGGATAAGCGAACAGTTGCAATTAGGGGTGAGCAAATGGATAGGACCAATAGGTTCAACCCAAAACCAAATGGAACTGGCCTCGAACCGGCCCCATCCAATCTGTTACTGGGTAGGGTGGTCTAGGTAAAAATTCTTGAAACCAGCCCCCACCCAGACCGGTTCTGGGTCTGAATGCATACCCTACTTGAACCAATCCAGAGAACCAACCTTGATTGGCCTTGGTGGAACTGAACTTGCCTTAAAATAAATCCCAATCTTCTTGAATGCTGCTGGTGGGGCCCTCCTCCGGTGACGTTAATCTTTTATCTTGTATTACCAAAAAAATAAATCCCAAAGTAATTTAAGGATGTGAAGATTTGGACCCAATTACTTGTGTTTACAAAGACCATTGGTCTCACTTGACCATTGAGCAACTTAAGTAAATTGATAATAATTTTCTTTAATTTAATATTTGAATGCATACAACAAGTAATGTAAAACATATTATTTACAAATTTAAATTATAATAATAAGTTTTGAACTATATTATTATTGTTATTAAAAATCAAGTTTAAACATTTTATGGTTGTGATTTCTAATCACCAAAATATATTGATGGTAACATTATCAATGATACAATTTGTGATTATATAATTATGACAAATTTATAGTTCTTAATGTTAAAAAAACCAACATATTACACTCAACAACATAAATAGTTATTTTATTTGATTCTTAATGTTACGGAATGTTTTTTAAGGTTACGTTTTTGGTAAAGAAAGAATAGGTTCCATGAGTAGACATTGGAATCGACCTTGGAACCACCAAGGCCAGAACCAACCATTCTTGACACAGCAATTCTGGTACCAAAAAACCTGGAACCAAAACCTAAAGGGTAGGTTTCAGTTCTACCTTGGAACCACCAAACCAGACCAACCCATGCTCAATGTTAGTCCACATATGCTCATAGAAGCAATAACACAATGTTGTCCACTAGAATGGTGACACATCAGTATGTAAGACTTCGGGCTCTGCCTTGGAACCAAACCAAACTGAGTAACAGACACATGCTCCATTTAGTCCGCTTATGCTGCTGGAAGCAACAACCAAGGTTTTTAAAACCAGACAGGACAACAGGGAACCATTCTAGGGACCGGTTCCCAGGTCAAGCGGTCCAACCATCCGGTTCAAACAGACAGCCCCTTCTGACTTAAAAATAAAAATAAAAAATAAAAACGAACAAAAATCATTGTCCGGGTTGACGGTTCGACCGCCCGCCCGGGTCAGCAGGTTACTGACCAAATCAACGGTTTTTGGCCAAAAAGCAGTTTTCGGGTGAAACAGAACCGATTACCTGACAAATTCCCAGTTTTTCCGGTCCGGTCCGGTTTTGAAAACCATGGCAACAACACAATGTTGTCAACTGGAATGGTGATACATCAGCATGTAAGACCTCTCACGTGAAAGTTCAAACATTGGCCCTAACGTCCAGATGTAATGTCTCTGCCTTCACATCCACTTTATCAGGCTGTTTTTGACGTGTCACTGTTGTCACCTTTCTATAGGATGATAATATTGCCATATTAAAACATTTCTAGGATCTCACAGTGATAGATAAATCTCCTCTCTTTTTATATTTCTTTCTACACAAATGTGTTCTTGCTTCAGTAGCAAGTATTTGTAGACTCATGTTTAAAATCCGAGAGATTAATTGCTACTTAAAATAACAACAAATAAACATAATGTAAAGACCCCTAATTGAGACCATTAAACCCAAGCTACGAAGAATGATTAATGTTAAAATGCATGCATACCATTGCTGGTTTTTCCTGAATTCTGTTAGAACCGGATAAATGTTCTCAAAAGCGGTATATGTTTCATCTCTCACCTAAAAAAATTAAAATACAAATGCCAATCAGTAAGGCTATCAAAAGAATCATATAGACCAAAAGACAACAAAAGAAAAACAACTATCATTTAATTACCTTAGCTCCTGTCAGAACTATCTTCCCAGACACAAAGATAAGAAGGACAATCTTTGGTTGTTTCATCCTATAGATCAGGCCTGGGAACAGTTCCGGTTCATACTGTACCAACATGATACAGCTGCATTCAAATAAGAAATCCCAAGCCAAAAACCCAAAAAAATACATGATTGCAACCATTCACGACCATATTGGCAAGCTGAGTGTGAAAAAACATCACTTACACTTGAAAAGGCACCATGAGAATATGCAAGTCCTTCAAGCCTGATTGGAAATTTCACATCACATGAGCCAACTATGTTCTGAATCTTGAAGTCCTGCCCACCACACCAAAGTAAGAAACATACAAGTGAGATGCAAGTGTATGATGTATGTGCATATGTTTGTATGTTCATATAAGAGAGAGAGAGAGAGAGAGAGAGAGAACCTTAAACTTTGCTGGAAAACCAAGCTTCTGAATGATTCGAGCATACTGGTAAAAATACAAAGTACTGCATCAGAATAATTTATATGCAAGCTCATTATATTTTTATTTCTGTATTTTCTGAAAATAAAAATCACTTCTTCATATAAATGTAGATTAGAAATTTTAATAAATTCAATTTAATATTACATTCTTGAATGTTTTGTAAACAATATTCTTAGTTTTATAAATAACAAATATGTTGTTATTTAATGTAAATAAAAATAATAATTCATAATATATAAAATTTTTTAAGATAATTATCATGTGCAAATTTATAAATTTTAATTACTAAAATAATTATTCAATTATTAATATTCTTTGTATAAATTTCTTGAGATTAAAAATCATTTTTTTATATAAATGTAGATTTGATAGATTATTTATTCCATTAGCGTATAAAATACCATTTTTTAATATTTTTCTTTTTAATTTTTAGTTGGAGTTGTTGAACATAAGCATATGTATTTGCTTGAATTGCATTTGGACATAAAAGTGAATAAAAGTTATTATAATTCATTTATTATCACAAGAAGCAAGGTGCTTTGGTGGTTAAATGGTGCATTTAAGATTGGGATATAAATGTAACTTGGGGTTGAGTACACTAGGAGCATTTTTTTTTAAATAGAGAAACATGACACAAAGCATTGTATCAATGCATACTGGTTTGTATCAGTGCGTATCAGACCAATACAATGTGATACACCCTGAAACAGGCCATACCAGCCCGATACATGATTCAAAGGGTTTGCCCTTCTTTGTACAATATCTCGTATAGGTATGCACAGATAGAGATAAGACATCCCTATATCGGGCATATCATATCAATATTCCAATCCTTGATTGCAACAGTTTAACAGCCTTAAGCACCAATTGAGATAGGTATGCCAAATTCGAAACATCTTAGTAATGGTACACCAATAGAGAATGTGTTAATTCTTCTTTTCTTCTGGTAAAATTTCTGGGAAATAACACCAGCGCAGTAGATGTATCATCACACCTTCCTTGCAGCCAGTTTTGACTGTTGTTCACTCTTGGCTCCAGTACAGACCTGAAACAGCAGGTTTAGTAAAATTATCAATGAAGAGAACTTCAACAAGATAAAACTTTTCATCCAAAAAACTCCATGGAATAAAATACTCTGACAGATGACAATGCTAAACTCATCATACAAGCCAATCCCTGGGATACAACCATAGGCTATGTAGTAAGAGCAACGACATCAATTAAAGTTATTCATTTGGAAGCAATATTATTTGGATAAGGCTTTGCTGAGTTAAATTTGATCCTTCTAAACGCAGATGATGATAATATGCCTAGAGGTTGGAGAGTTGGGAGGGAGGAAGCGGTGGTCACACACTGCTTGTGACATTATTTTATTTTCCTTAGAGACAGGCGATGATAGTGGAAAGGTTTAAGAAGCAACTCGCAGCATGGAAACGCAATTACATTTCTCTGGGAGGGAGAATAACTTTAATTAAATCCATCTTAGCTAACCTACATGTCTGCTATATGTCAGTTTTTAGGATGCTCCAAGTTGTGGTGAAAAAAATTGAAAAGATTATGAGAGACTTTTTGTGGGAACTTGGGGAAAGGAAGAAAGATCAATTGCATAGTTGGGAGAAGGTGATTAAACCTAAAGCTGAAGGGGGATTGGGGACTGGAAATATGAGATTAAAGAATCAGGCACTATTGAGTAAATGGCTTTGGCGATTTCCAAAAGAAGATCAAAGGCTTTGGCATAAAGTGGTGGCAATTGTGCACGGGCTGTCAAACAACGGATGGGATGCCGATTGTCTTCATAGAGCTACCTTGGCTACTCCCTAGAAATCCATCCATGATTCTCTTCCTATTTTCCTCAGCCACATTAGGTTTGACTTGGTCTCAAGTCAGAAGATTAGGTTTCGGGAAGATAAAGGTAGACCAGTGTCAGAATTTATTAGCCCCCGTCTCCCCTCTTGAGTTAAATTGGAACTTGGGCTTCGCTAGAATCCTTAGAGAATCTGAAATTGCCAATGTGTCTACTTTGCTTACACTACTGAATCCTGTGGTTCTTAGGAATGGGGGTGTGGATAGTAAGGTATGGACTCTCATGTTGGGCTCTTCACTTGTAAATCTTTGCTTAATTCACTTGTAGATTCCTCTTCTTCCCATTCCCCTTTTACCCTGTTAATCTGGTGTTCCCCCATTCCTCCTAGAGTCGGTGCTTTCTGCTAGGAAGTGTATCATGGTTGCATTAACACTTGTATAAGCTCCAAAGGAAGAGACGAAACTGGTGTTTGTCCCCAATTGGTGCTGCTTATGTAAGTTAAATGGTGAGACTGCTTTTGAGCTGTTAACCACTTGCCCCTTTGTCAGCTTTATCTAGGATTGATTTGCTTCTCCTTTTGGTTGCAGATGGCTTCTTCCTGTCAGCTTGGAAGGGTTGTTTAGCCCTTCAAATTGCAATTGTACAAATAGAAGAGGCAGGCATATGTGGAGATGTACTAAGTTAAAGAATATTCGGGGACAAAGAAAGGAATAAGGAAGCCTTGATCGAGATCATAACCCTAAGGGTGGCTCATTGGGTTAAAACTTTGGGTCTGTTTTCAGGCTTTCAGGTCAATGATTTCTTCAAATCTTGGGGAACTATAGCTGCTTCCTCCTTTATAAGACAGATTTCTTTTTTTAAATCAGCTCCTTTAGAAGACAGATTGCTACAGTGGACTGGTCACCCAATCAAGTGGCTGGTTGAAGCTGAATTTTGATGGGAGTTGTGTGGGCAATCTGGCCCCTCCGAAATTGGAGGTGTAACCAGAGATGAGGAAGGAAATATATGTGTTGTCTTCTCAGGTCCAATTGAGCAAGGAGATATAGCATCGGCATAATTCTTGGCTGCTGTTTTTGGTGTTGAGAAAGCAAAAGAATTGAGTACTGAAAGATTAATTATTAAAGACAATTCCAAAACAGTAGTAGAATGGCTAAAGAAGGGAGAGGGAGTGTCTTGGCATCTAAGGAATGTCCCCTTAGGCATTTCAAATGGCTCTATAATGGCATGTTTATTCAGTTTAATTGGATTTTCCAATAGTCTGGCAGATGGTTTTGCTAAGCAAGGGGTTCAAAGACAGTATGTTTTGGGCTCAGCTGTAATATGTTCGGGGCATTTAGACATTTGGTGTCTATTGTTTCTTCCACAATGTTTTGTTTCTCTGCTTTCTTTTAAAATTAATAAAATCCTTTCACGAGTTACTGATAAAAAAATTACAGATAACATTATTTTATTTTGTGAAGGAAAACCAGAAGAGCTTGTGAACCTAAAGAGGCTTGTGAATAGATTTGAGAATATCCAACCTTAAAGTGAATTGGGGTAAGAATTTTGTGACGGGAGTGAACCTACAAAGTGAAGAGGTGAATATTTTAGCTAGGATTTTGGAGTGTGAAGTGGGAGATTGACCATTACAGTATTTGGGGCAACCTTTGGGAGGGAATCCAAACTCAAATAGCTTTACCCAGTGATTGAGAGATTCACCAACCAACTAGCAAATTGGAAAGAAACTACATTTCATTGAGGGGTAGGATAACCCTTATAAAGTCAACACTGGCCAATTTACCAGTGCACTTCCATTCAACATTCAAAATTCCATTGAAAGTGGCAAACCAGTTAGAGAAGATCATGAGGGACTTCTTGTGGGAACAAGGGAACACTAGGAAGGATCAGTTAATGAAGTGGAAGATGGTCTCTACTCTCTAGGTGTAGATATGACAGAGGTTTAGGAATAGGAAATATTAGGTTAAGAAATACAGCCTTGTTGGGAAGTGGTTATGGAGAATGTCGTTGGAACAAGACAAATTGTGGTACTGGGTTATAGTGAGCATTCACGGATTAGCAGACAATGATTGGGATTCGGGTCCAAATCCTAGGGCTTCTCGTTATTCTACTTGGAAAGTGATTGTGATTCATGGTACCTTGCCTTCTATGATTCCTTATTTCAAATTTGATGCTTGTGCAGGGAAAAAAGTGTTGTTCTGGGAAGATGTTTGGGTAGTTTAGGGGTGTCATCTTAACACCTGCACTTTATTTATTCACTTTTAGCGAATAAAAGAAAAGTAATCTCTTTAGTTTGTCTTAATAATTCATTGGACTTGGGATTAAGGAGACACCTAAGGGAGTCATAAATGGCAATGCTGGATAAACTTATTACTCTTTTAGGATCAATCCTGTCCAGATAGTAGAATTTGGAAACCTTCCCTGGTTGAAGTCTTTACTTGTGCCTCTTTCTTTCAGGCCCTTCAATCTTCTAACACTATAGGGACTTTTCCATCAATGGAAGTGCGGTGTAGTCTTGTACCCCCAAAAATTAGGGCTTTTTGTTTGGAGGTGGTAGTTCAAAAAATCAACACACTAGATATGTTGCAAAAAAGAGGCCAACTTTTTGCCTCTCTCCCCATGTTTGTAGTCTTTGCTTGAGTGCTGGTGAGACCATCACACACCTTTTAATCTCATGTCCCTTTGTACTTTTTATTTGGACTTGGTTCTCTTCTTCTCTCTTTGGAAACAGGTGGACACCTCGCTTGGACATGGTAAGCCTGTTTAACCCAAGTCAAGCAACTGAAGAGGCGTGGTAGAGTCATGTGGAGAGCAACAGCCAACAAGAGTAGCGATTCTCTGGTCAGTTTGGGAAGACAGAAATAGTAGGATCTTCAATGGAGTGGAGAAACCTAAGGAGGAAACTATTGATAGAATATCCATCAAAGTCATAGATTGGCTGAAATCAATTAACCTGTTTAAGGATTTCTCAGTTGAAGACATTTACAGAAACTGGAGAGAGGTTGCAGCTACTTCCTTTTGGCCTAAAGTGCAAGAGCTATCGTCCCCATCAACACAAACAGATTAATGCTAAACTTTGATGGGAGCCAAAGAGGCAACCCTGGACTGTCAGGAATTGGGGGAGTATTTAGGGTCCGTTTGGTTTGCAGGAATAGGGGTCTGGTTGGATGGAATCAGAACCGGAATGGGCTATTCCAATTCCAACTGTTTAGTTGGATGGAATCAGAATCCCATTCCCATTCCTGCTCGAATGGCATTCCCCCATTTGAGGGAATGGTCATTCCCTGCCCCTCGGGAATGAAATCCCATTCCTTCTGATTTTAGGCCCCGTTTGGTTCGCGGGAATAGGGGTCTGGAATCAAAATCAGAATGGGCTATTCTGATACCAACTGTTTGGTTGGGCGGAATCGGAATCCCATTCCCATTCCTGCTGGAGTGGCATTCCTCCATTTGAGGGAATGGACCATTCCGATTCCGATTCCGATTTTGATTGCGACTACGAACCAAACGGACCCTTAATTCCCATTCTCATTCCTGTCTGAACCAAACAGACTATGGGAATGGAATCAAAATCGGAATGGGCTATTCTGATTCCAACTGTTTGGTTGGGCGGAATCGGAATCTCATTCCCATTCCTGCTGGAATGGCATTCCTCCATTTGAGGGAATGGACCATTCCGATTCCGATTCCAGAGGATTTTGATTCCGATTCCGATTCCGATTTTGATTGCGACTACGAACCAAACAGACCCTTAATTCCCATTCTCATTCCTGTCTGAACCAAACAGACTATGGGAATGGACATTCAGATTCCGATTCCGGAGGATTTCAATTCCGATTCCGATTCCGACTACGAACCAAATGGACCCTTAGAGATGGACACAGTAAAATTGCCGCTATGTATTCAGGGCCTATAGGAGTCTGTGACTCTTTGAGGGTGGAGGTAATGGCTTTGCTTCAAGGTGTAAGATTTGCCAAACAGATGGGGCTGAACCAAATAGAGATAGGAGACTCTAAAATGCTCATTGATTGGTTGAAATCAGGCAGCTTGAGAGCTTGGATTTATAGACATGCTATAAGGGAGATCGCTGACATAACAAAGGAGATTGGGGCTTCTTTCAAATGGACTAGTCAATACTTTAGCTAAACAGGGGATATGGAGGGAAAGGCTATTCTGGGCAGAATTGTAAAAAAGGTCTTTGGGGGTTAGCACCTATTCTGGGGTTGACAGTTGAACATGATATTTCCTAATTTTCTTAATGAAGTTACTGTTTCCAACCAAAAAAAATTATCATTCTAACAATTATAAAAGCCAAAAGATATTCATATTACTTATCTAATGGCCAAAAAACATTGTAAGATTCTTAAAGAAACAACTCACCATCTTTCCAGATGCAAAGATCAATGCTGTAGTCTTAGGTTCTCTTATCCTCATTATAACAGCAGCAAAACGCTGTTACAAATAAAACATAATGAAATGATAAATTGGTCTATGCATACACCTACCAAATAAGCAATCATCATACACTAGAATGAAACTTTAAAAGCTCCAAGAGTAAACATTTAATCAAATAATACAGATGCAAATGGAAATATAAATGATCAACTAACCAAAAATGAAATTATTCATCAAAAAAAACCTAACCAAAATGAAATTTTAAAGCTTGACCATTTTTATATTCTATATTCTACAAGGATTGGCCATATTGGAAAAGGGCTTACACTCCTATTATAGGTACAATAACCAGGCAATAACATTCATTTGTTAGCTAACTTTAAGGTTTTGGTTTGGAACTAGGTTTTTTTTTTTTGATAAATGAGAGAAGTTTTATTAATTCAGATAAGAGAATACAATCAGCCTAGGAAGAGGCACGAGATGTTACCTCCCCCGAGAACTGAATCATTTACACTAAACAAGCCCAAGCCTGAAACACGAATTACAAAGTAGCCCAAAACAGATCTCCCCTTGACACCCCTTGTTTGGCCAGAGAATCAGCCATTGCATTTGCTGATCTGCTGACCCACTGAAATCTGACAGTCATACTTCTTGTCATCCATTTAACTTTCTTTAACAGATCCCTATAGCCCCAGCAAGCTGAATCTGGGCTATTCAGCCAGCCCACTACCACTTTGGAATCCCCTTCTACTAACAAATTGTTCACTCCAATTTGACTAGCCATCTGTATACCTTGTACTGCTGCTAATAGCTCTGCCCTTACAAAGTCGCCTTCACCCACTAGTCCTGAAAAAAGAGACAACATGGTTCAAGACACGCATAAGCTAAATTTCAGTCTCTCTCATCAGTTTTCAGCTTATGTTGTGAAAACAAGCAGCTTGTGCTTGTTTTCTCCTCTACCCAATAGCTTATAGACCTATTTGAGGTTCCATAATCGGTTTTCTCCTCTACCCAAACACCTTCAAAACTTCATCTTTTCTCCATCTTAATCCTGCCAACCACATCCCAAAACATATTATAACAATTCTAAATCAAATACCAAGCATTCATTAGCGTAATTTCTATTTATAATCTATACATATTAAGCCAACCACATAACTTCTTCTATCTCAGTCAAATTTTAATAAGAAACGAATGTTGGAAACCGGATATAAGAGGATAGCACTCCTGTTGTTGGCTCAGTGGGGCTTTTTCTTAACCAAGCAGTATCACTGTTGGTGATGGACAAGGTAAACTGCTTCAAAAAAAGATTCAACTTGGCACAAAACCAACTACAACATCTCAGTCAAAATCCATAAAGAAAAGTCAAACATTGAAATTAAAAAAAAAATATATATTTCATTCAAAACCGCGATATAAGGTCAAATGACAAAGTGACAAGCAGAAATAACAATGCTGTAATCATTCCCTCTACCCTATCCTTTTTCTTCTATCTATTGTTTGTCTCTATTTTAGGACTGAAACTAATGGAATTCTAATCCTATGAGATCTGTACAGGCAACTAATGAAATTGGCAAGAAACCCCAAAATCTAAAAACTCCCAACAACATTTAAATACTTGTTATTGGTTAAATCAAACACCATACCCAAAATATGATCATAGGCAATCAAAAAAATGAGCTGAATTTCAAAGGGTAACATACATCTCATCCATTTCTTTTGTGATGCTAAAGCAAGGAGAAAAGAGGCAAAACAAGAAAAAAAATGGGTCATATTTTGAAATGCACCTTGGGATTATATTCTGCATTACGAGCTTGTAGTGCAATGGCCTTAAGATCCAGCTTGCAATCCAAGTTGACAGTCGATACAATGTTCCTAAATGACCAAATGAAACGGGTTAGCTATTGCCAACAATGGTTAGAGAAGAGGCAGTCCCAAAAATCACATGCAGTTGCATTTTATGATCCAAGGCACTAGAGAGTACTGTCACCGCTGAATCACACAATATTCAAGATAGATTACAGTTTGGAGAATATAGTGTTAACCTTTTCTCCCATCATCAAGGAATACAACCATCTACAAGGATGCTAATTTGAAAGTCCATTTGAGATTTTGGTCATGACAAAACATTCAATCATGCTTAAAAGACAGAATAATCAGACTGCAACATAACTTCATCCAGTAAGGTGATACGAATTCATTGTGAATAAAAGGGTGGAGATGGAAGGTTGGTACTGCTTTTGAGAAGTTAACTTCAAGTGGGCATACACAGGAACGAGACCCTCTGTGAAGCACTTTGGTAGAAAATGTTTGATGTGCAACCCTAAGTACTAACAAAGGTGTTCTCTAGAAGGGGAGAAGCTATTCTGGTTCAGTATCAATTGTAACTAGACATTGCATAGAGCCAGTAATAATTTTTATTTTTCTACCCTTATATGTAAAAAGTCATATAAGGACATGAAACTTTCCTTAACCAGAAAAAGTCTTACAAGGACATGAAACTTTCCTTCATCACCAGACACAATAGGAAGAAACAGGGGAGACCAAAACCACTATAAAAAGTTGAGAAAACAGCCCTACTGGCTGATCCTCAACTAGGGATAATATCTTTGATAAACACCCTTCTATGCTTTTGCCAACTCCACAAATCACCTGCAAGTTTTTTTTTTTTTGTGCGTGTGTGTGTGTGTCTTTCAAAAGACAAAAAGGCACCCCTGAAACACCAAGAAACAGTTGGAGAATCAAGCAAATCAACTGTCCATTTTGACCATGTTATATGGACAGGGCATAATAGTTCAAGTGTTCATTTATGAATAATAATAATAATAATAATAATAATAATAATAATAATAATAATAATAATAATACCAATACGAGTTCAAGCGTCCAGCATGGATACAAGATTCCTTTTGAAGGGTCCATGTAACATAGACTGACTATCTTCACTTAAAGTTCAATATGCAACAATAATTCATTTTAATTTCAAACTTAGCTCTTCAATTTCACATTCTACAGTTGTTTCAAGTCTCAAACTTCGTGACTATAAGCGATGTTGTCAAACTAATTGGACAATGCAGATGGCCAGCTATATAATGAATCATAGATTTTTTTTATAAATTATAATAAATCATAGAATCACAGCAAAATAATCTGAAAAAACATGGGCTTGTACATGTACAGAATGATGACTATGCTTCCAGTTATTCCCGTAGCACCAATTGCATTAACAGCTTTAGTACACAGGCGATGAGCAATACACAAGCCGTATACATCCAAATTAAGTAAATCCCATCCCATGAGATTGATTAGAAATAGCAACGTTTTCATGTTGTCTCTATTTTATGTAACTACAATCCCCTAGTACATGATTTCTCTTTAGGTTGGTAAGCGATTGAATGGGCGACCACTGTTGTAGATTAGCTACAGCCTACAGGATCAAAACAGTACATCATGTGAAAACCGCACAGTAAGAGGATTAGTTTTTAATTTGCAATATTCGGTAAGAACACCCGGTCGCTCAAAAATGTTCTACATTCACTTTTTATCGTTATTTGCTTATGCAAAAGGAATAGAAAAGACATCAATTTAAATTTCACGGGCATATGAACAGCTAGATATCACATAAAAATAGCCAATGCTAATCAATTAGCTGCATTAACATCCAACGAATATTTCGCTTAGAAATCATATATCAGACAACCTTCCTTGAGAAGAAGAAGAGCAGACTTACTGTAGCGTAGGAACAATGCCTGAGGGATGCTTGGTAAGATCTACAGGTTGGCTCCCTTCCAAGACTTGATCGGCCATGTCCCCCTCGGATTCAGATTCCTCTGGTTTTTAACCAATCCACAGTGAAGACTCGAAAACTGAGATCAGAGTATCAGACTAAATTCTTTCCCACCTTCAGGCTTTTCTTTCCTCCCCACAGAAAAATTGGATATATTCTTTTTCGGGTTTATCCAAGATTGAAAAGCAAAGAATAGGAAGGTCTATAAAGGATCATTTATTCCTCCTACCAGCTTAGATCAGCTTCTTAGTTCAGTGTTTTAGAGTTTTCGCGGCGACGAAAGAAATCCACGGATATCTAACTGAAGCGAGTAAGTGTTTTATAGAAGAAAACAAAACCAGACCAGATTACTTCGAATCTTGATCATCCGAACGATCGGAACCAAGTTTTCATAAATTTCAGTCAGAAACGAAGAAGGTCGACTGTCAGACGAAAACCAGCGATGATGCAACGATTCGAAAGCTTTCTGTCTCTCCAGTACGATATCAGATATTTCTGTTCGAAACCTAGGGTTTTCAAAACGATCCGAACAAAATTTTGACGAAACTCGTGTCGAATTCGGATGAGAAGATCGATCAGAAGCGGCAAAATTTTGAAAACGGTTGTCTTTTATAGGTTAGAGGAGAGGATCTGGAGCATAATAGAGGGTTTTAGGGTTTGGCTGTGGTTATAAGAGAGGTGGGGAGGGATGGGTTCGATTTCGATGCCCAGGAGATGGAAAAAAGCTGGAACGAGCGGACGTCAGTGGATTCCTTTTTCTATTCGTCCCCAACTATTTATAACCGCTTACCGGTTAGGGCTTCATTTGTCCGGTCATCCAGATATCTTACCTGATGTTGCCAGTTTCATAGGTTTTCTTTTTATACATGCTTCTAGTTCTGGAACACAGTGCAATTACCATGATGGCCTCGTCATGTCTCCATTTTTGAAGGGCAAACGTGGAATTTCGATTCGTACAGTAATTTTTCGTTCCTTCCATCACGGCATCACGGCGATGGGATAGACGTTAGAAAGCTTTTAGTATGTCTGAACTCAGAACCATACACGTGGCAGATATTTAGAAATCGATTCACCGACCCTAACCCTGATGTAATGTATTTTTAGCCGTTTGATTTCACCCGTTAGATCTCTAAGATATGGATTATGGAATAGATATCAGTGGCAAAATTGTAATTTAGATAGTGTTAAGACTTCAGACAATATTCGTTCGAGTATGAAGTGCTCGACAAAATGTCCCAACAAACGGATGCTCTGTGAATCCCTTTATTTATTCTTCTTTATAGCAACTCCGATCAACTGCACAAGAACAGAAAAGAAACAAAAAGAGGCAAATCGCTATCGAACAACAAGATCCAACAGCCCAGAACCAGAATAATGCTTTCACACATAGCCACCATTAACGCGAATGATCTGCCCATTAACCCACTCGCCGCCATCAGTAGCCAAAAACCCAACAAGAGGGGCCACGTCTTGGGTCTCACCGAGTCGACTCAGAGGGCACTCCTCGATCACCTTCCTCACTTGCTCCTCTCCCTTGCCAGCAAAGAACATATCAGTCGCTATGGGTCCCGGCGCCACACAGTTGGCAGTGATCCCCGTCCCCTTGAGCTCCTTCGCCAGAATCCTCACCATCGTCTCCACCGCCGCCTTGGATGCCGCGTAAGCTCCAAACCCCGGCTTGAGCCCGCCTACCATTGAGGACGAAATCAATATGATCCGTCCTCCACCTCCACGTTTCAAGCGATTGGCTGCCTCCCTACAGCATAAGAACGCTCCTCTTGTGTTGACGCTGAAGATGGAATCGAAATCCTCCACAGTGGTATTTGCTATGGTTGGATATTTGGGGTCAATCACCCCGGCTGAGTTGACGAGGATATGGGGCTCTGCGCCGAATGCTTGCTCGGCTTGATCAAAGAGGCTTTTTACTTGGGCGGGATCAGAGACGTCGGCCTTGACCGCAATGGCTCGTTGAGGGTGAGGGGAAGGGGACGAGGAATTGATCTCGTCGGCTAGGAGATCGGCTTGGGTAGAACTGTTGGCGTAGTTAAGAACGAGCTTCGCGCCGAGAGAGGCAAGGTGGAGAGCGATGGCGCGGCCAATTCCGCGCGATGCACCAGTGACAATTGCGACCCGGCCTTCAAGAGGGAGGGAGGGAGCTGTATGGGAAATGGTGCTAACCCCGGCCATAAGCAAAGGCGGTTTGTTCTTTCTTTGCTGTAGTTGTTGATCAGAAGTTCAACGCCTCAATCCTATTCGATTCTTGGCCTGTAAGAAGGGTCCTTGGAAATTTATAACAAGATAAAAAATCTATGGTAGGCTAGCCAGTAAGCCACGCTGTTTGGAGTTGGACTAACCCGTATGATCTAACATCGTCCCTGTGCTTTGATTAGACGTTGCAACAGCCAACGGCGTATGAGCTATTTCTTTGCCCACAGCCCCGTTCAGGCGTTCGGCCGTTCGTTTGCATTCTAGATTCCTGCCAATTAACATCGGTGGAGAACTTTTTAAACGGTTACAGTAGCAGTAGCCTATGAGAATATTACGATGTAGAAAAACTTCAGCCACACTCATCTCATCGTCTCATGGATTCATGGGAGCTGAGGTCACAAAGTAGGACCCGGGGACCGGGGTCATAACTCATAACTCATAAAGTAGGACGCATGCTAGTAAAGGGGTTGCATGGTGTGGTCAAATTTTCATTCTCGTAAGTCATAACATTTGTCTTTTTCTTAAACCCTAAATTACCCTTGGTTTGTTTCCTGAGACCAGTTTACCCTTCAGGTTTTTTTTTATATTTGTTAATATCAGCCTAGATTTTTGAATAAACAATTTAATAATTTTAAATTTACCAGCAAACCCATTAGCTAGAGGTGTAAAAAATTGAATGAATCTGATCAAAAGCCTGAACCCAAAATAGTATAAAACTAGCGAAGTAAGGGGAGTGAGAGATAAAATAAAATTTCTAGTAAAAGTTGATAGGGTTATTACATGTTAATTATCTATTACTTACTAATTTGATAACTTAGAATTGTATATTCTTAAAATTGTCTATTTTTAACCCATGCAAATGTGAAAAAAACAAACAAGGGTTGCTCACAAACTTACTTGGGACATGAATATTTATAGATCCACACCAATCTCTTAATGTAATAACTGCATAGCGAAAAGGTTTTTGATTAATTTACACAAAAATGAATGAATTACAAAAAGTAGGGGTGGATTCAAGTTGAGTGGAGACGAATACTTGGCTATTTGAGCTTGATTCAAAGCTCAAAAGTTTGAGTTCAATTACAATCCATGTTTTTTTAATAAAAATTATACTTATGAAAGTATTTTTTAATTTATATACAAAAATTAAGAATTATAAAAATTATTTACTATTATAGATAAAAATAAAAATATTATATATAAAATATTATTATATAATAAAAATCATTTATTATATATAAATATATGTCAGTTCACAAGCCGAGTTTCATTGGGCTTGAGCTCGGCTCAAAGCTTGGTTTAGATCAAGCTGAGTTGAGCTCAAATAGCTCATGTGAAGCTTAGTTCGTGGCTTCTCCTAACAAAAGGATAAATGATGCAACCATCTAAATTTAAAATTAGAAATCTTAATGATGCAGCGCAATCCGGGCACTCCTAGCTGGCGACAGACGATACCTGAGAAAAGGAAGGTAAAGGATTCCCGGGGAGCCCGCTCGGTGGGAATACTCTGATGCTTAAGTTAGAATACTTGGGAGAGCTGTAAGGGATGCAAAGAGAGCTAAGAGTGCAGAGAGCGCTAGATCAGTAAAATTCAAGATACTTTCGCCCCTTCGACCGTGGGGCCTTTAAATGCGGAAGTTCTTGTCAAATCGGGTGTAACCGCCACTGGCCCTCTGTCGCAGACGTTATTTGCCAGGGCTGCATAGGTAACTATTGTAGACTACTGCCCAATCGGATGAAAGACACGACCCGGAAAGGACAGACACGCCACCACCTGTCGAGAGACGTGGGTGCAGTCTGCTGGGCTGGCAGGGACTGCACCGTCAGTCAGGAGACGTGATGCAGTCTGACGGGTACGGTCTCGTCAGATAAGAAGCTTCCTGAGAACGTTGCGTCGCTTAACAGCGAGCTATCCCATAGTGAGCTGCCTTGTAGCGAGCTCCTGGATGTGTCCCAAGGTGATTCCGCCCGAGGTTGCCTTTGGGGTAGTCTTCTTGCCTAAGTATCGGAGCGAGCTGATTCTCTCAACTTGCAAGCTGGGATAGACTTGGCTTGGAGTATTCCCTTTCCACATACCAAGGTCCTTGAGCTCACGCTATAGCGAGCTCATTCCGCGGCGAGTTATGATGAACTTACAATTTATTTATAATTTTTGAGGACTTTAGCATGGATTTTTATGCCGGTTTTATTAATTTTTGCCTTAATTTAGCTTAATGCTAAGAATAAGTTTCAGGGATAATTAATCCAAGAAAATGAAGGAAAAAGGGCAAGAAAAGAAGGTTCAAAAAGACCAATTTCAATCCAGCCCGGTCGTGGAAGCAAGAG
>NW_010729179.1:1369890-1389146 GCF_000365185.1 Nelumbo nucifera
GCATTGGATGAACATGCGCTTGAGAGAGGTTGTTCATGACCTTGGGGTTTCACCAAACCAAGGCTCAATCATGATTTATTCGAATGATCCAAATTGATAGATTGCTCAATTCTGAGATTGACATTTACTACTTACTCTTCTAACCTGATTTGAAGGCAATTGGGCCAATATTTTAGTTAGATTTTAGTTTATAATTTTGAGCTTTCATTAAAGTTTTGATTTATTGTTGATCAGATAAGAAGTGCCCAATTTAGTATTGGTAATTGTTGCCTAAATCCTCGTGGGAACGATACTTCACTCACTACTTTATTAATTGAACGGCTAGTGCACTTGCTAGTGTCACAATGAGCCACACACCAAGTTATAATGTAGCGAGCTGTCCTGCGAGGACCTTAACGAGCTCGTTACTCAGTCGTAGTCAGGCTATCATGCTAAGTTGTTGCTTACGTTGAATCACGTCCACATGTCGCCTTCTTAGGAGGTCAGGTCAAATCACCCTCCATCAATTGCCCCCCACTCCTTGGGCTAAGGATTCCACCCTAGCGTGAGGAGTTCATGGAGTGTGACGGGTGGATTTGACCCGAAATTCAAACTTGATTGACCGATCGCATTAAATACACACACGGATGTTAGGTGATTTCTGGATTTTTCGAATGCCAAAAAGCGCGCCAAAACAGCCCTCACCTCCGGAAGTCGTGTAGCCGGCATTACTTTAATCATGGAAGACGTGCAGCCAGTCACATTTCGGTTTCAGAAGACATGCGGTCAGCTTGACTGCGAACCGTCAGATTCGCTTTAATCTGAGTCGTTGGTTTGTGGGCACAGTGGCTATAAATAGGAGGGCCCCAAGCCTCATTTCCTTCACGCCAACTTACCTTGCCTTCGGATTCTAAGGTCGTGCCTTCACCTAACTGCTCGAGCTCTTCTCCTGTTCACACCGTCTTTTCGGTTCAACTTTTTCCTAGTGAGTCTTATCGCTTTGTCAGCAATGTCAGGGTACCCGTACAATGTCTTCCCCCATGGCGGTAACCAAGATGACGCCCCTTCAGGGAGAGCTTGGGGGCAGGCTCCGGAGGCCTCCAACAAGATGGCTTCCACCTCCCGGGGTAGGGAACCGGATAGCTTTGGTCCTTCCTCCATGTCGATGGAGAGACTCAGGACCTTGGTCCTTCAAGCTCGCAAGGGAAGCGAGGCCCAGGAGCTGCTCGTCTGAGACCAGGAAGCACAGATCGCCCGGCTGTCTGAGGAGAGCGCTCGCTACCGGGAGGAGTCGTCGAGGGTGATAGCGGAGAGGGAGCTCCTTCGCCAGTAAGTCTAGGACTTGGAGTCCACCCTTCAGGATCGGACTCGGAACTTCGACGTCATGGTGGAGGCTGAGCGAGCTAAGGCGGTGTGGGACTTCAAGGACTCCCAGGAGTACCACGACCTCCAGGTGGAGTATGGCTCGAGCTCCTACCTTTCTGGATTTAAACTCTGTCGCTGGCTGGTCCGGAAGAAGTTCTCCGAGCTCAACCTTGAGGGCATAACAATGAAGGGTTTGGATCTAGAGATGGCGGACTTGGCAGAGGAGGAGGAGACTGACTCTCCGGAGGACGATGAGGACGTGGAGGCGGCGGAACCTTGAGGCTGGCTACTCTTGTTTTTCTTTCTTCTTGATGACTTTTTGAAGTGGTTGTTCCCGGGTGTTTGTACCCGGCTTTAAATATCTCTTTTTTTTATGAACTATCTTGGGTGGTTGGGCCCGATTTTTTTTTTTCTATTTTGATGAACTTCTTTCGGGTCGTTTAAGCCTGGTTCTTTGTTTTTAAAAGTTAGTAATGAAATGTTTTGTCTTTTTCTGCTAAGTATTGTGTGCTCTTTACTTTTTGCCGAAGCGATTTTATCACTCTAGCTGTTAGAACTACATACACGAAGTAGGATCTTTCGGTAGTCGTTACCCCGAACTGTTCCTCCATACTTGGGGTAGTCTTATGGTATACCCCGAGGTGGTTATCATAGTAAGCCCGAGCTGTATGCACCTGGGTTAAGTTGATGTGGGTTGTCCCTTATTGGGTTCAACTAGTATACCGAGGCGGGCTACGCTTCATAGGGGTCCCGCCCGAGCTGCCTATGCCTTTGGTATTAATACTTAGCCTTTGCTGATAAAACGGTTAGGTCTTACACAGTGTCGAGGTCTTGGTTAGCTTGGCGTTTTTAGCCCATAGGCTGAGGGAGTGACTTATAGTCCACTCATAGAGTTCGCCCATGCCATAGAGGCGACAGGATCTTATCACGCCAAGGTCTTTGTTAGCTCGACATTTTGGCCCTCAGGCTCTAGGAGTGACTCGTGGTCTACTCAGTAGTTCACCCATGCCATAGAGGCGACTGGGTCTTATCGCGCCGAGGTCGTAGTTAGCTCGGCATTTTGGCCCTTAGGCTCTGGAAGTGACTCGTGGCCTACTCAGTAGTTTATAGGTAATATTGCCTTAAGTTGACAATATTCCATGCCTGAGGTACTTGTTTCCCATATAGGGTTTCGAGCTCGTATGTTCCTTCCCCGAGCACTCGCTTTACTCGGTAGGGTCCTTCCCAATTTGGCCCGAGCTTACCAACACTGGGCTCAGGCACCATAACTTTACGAAGGACTAGGTCGCCAACGCGGAGGTTCCGCTTCTTGACCCTAGCGTTATAGTACCGAGCTACTCTCTGCTGGTAGGCCGCGGTCCTAATATATGCAAGGTCCCGTACTTCGTCAAGCAGGTCGAGGTTGGTGCGTAGCTCGTCTTCATTTGCCTTGTCATCATACGCTTCTAGTCGTAGCGAGGGAACCTCAATCTCGGCTGGGATGACTGCTTCAGTACCGTAGGTGAGGTTGAAGGGGGTCTCGCTTGTAGCGGTCTTCACTGTGGTCCAATAAGCCCATAGAACACTAGGTAGCTCGTCTGCCCATAGTCCTTTAGCTCGGTCCAGGCGTGCCTTCAGTCCGCGGAGGATGTGCGACTGAGATAAAGTTTTGTCGAATTCCCATGTCTTGGCACCAGTTCTGGAATTTAATGTCCTCAAACTGCTTACCATTGTCAGAGATCAGTACCCGAGGTAGCCCAAAGCGGCACACTATACTTTTCCAAAAGAAGTTTTGTACGTTTCGACCTGTGATTGTTACAAGAGGTTCGGCTTCTACCCACTTAGTGAAATAATCAACTGCTACCACTAAGAACCTCATCTGGCCTGTTGCTGGTGGAAACGGTCTGAGTATATCGATCCCTCACTGTGCAAAAGGCTACGGGTTGGTGAGATACTTCAGGTCGGCGACAGGTTGATGGTGGATATTGGCATGCTTCTGGCACTTGTCACACTTTCTGATGAGCTCGATCACATTTGCTTTCATTGTTAGCTAGTAGTACCCCTGTCATAGCACTTTTTGGGCGAGGGCCCTACCCCCCAAGTGTCCGCCGCACAAACCCTCATGAGTGTCGCGGAGCACGAGCTCGGCTTCGGAAGGTCACAAGCAGCGCAGGTAGGGGAGCATGTAGGATCTTTGGTATAGTCGTTCGTCTATTATGACGTATTTGGCCGCCTAACGCTCTACCCTTCTGGCGGCATTACGGTCTGTAGGGAGGGTCCCGTGTAGTAGGAAGCTCGCGAGCGAATCAATCCAGCTCGGCTCTGCTTGAACGACAGGAGCGACATCCTCTGCCCCCCCCCCCGAGAATGCTAGGCCAATGCAGGTTCTCTATGTACACGGTTCTCGTGGTATTATCACTGGTGCTGGCTAACTGGGACAGGGCGTCGGCCTCAACCTCAGCGTTTTCCGATCTCGGGATTTGCTTGATGAAGTGTGACTGGAAGTTAAGCAAGGCATCTCTTACTTTGGCTAAGTAAGCGATCATGGTTGGTTCACGAGCTTCGTATTCGCCTGTGACTTGATTGACCACGAGCTGAGAATCACTACAGATGACGATATGCTTGGCTTTCACTTCCTTGGCTAGAGCCAGCCCGGATATTAATTCCTCGTACTCCGCTTCATTGTTGGATGTCGCGAACTCGAAGTGTAGTGCGTACTCTAGTTTTGTGCCGCTTGGGCCGTACAGAACGATTCCGACTCTGCTACCCTGCTGGTTTGAGAAGCCATCTACGTGAAGGATACAAAGCTCCTCATCCCAGTTTGCACTTGGCCTAACTAGGAGAGATGCCGCACTGGTTGCTACCTCACGGTGCTCGAGCTCAACCAGCCTAGGAACTTCGAGCTCGCCCGAGCTGGGGGCCTCGTGCTCGACCGGCCTGGGGACTTCGGAGCTGAGAGTGCATTCCGCGATGAAGTCTACCAAGGCTTGGGCCTTGATAGCAATTCGCGGCTTGTATTGAAGGTCGTACTCGCTGAGCTCAATGGCCCACTTCGTCAGTTTACCGGAGACCTCGGGCTTGAGTAGAACTTGCCTCAGAGGTTTATTGGTGAGGATGATGACAGTGTGAACTTGGAAGTACAGACGGAGCTTTTGGGCTGCAATAACTAGTGCATAGGCCAACTTTTCTATCTCTAGATATCTCGTATGTACTCCCTGTAATACTTTACTAACATAGTAGATAGGTCGTTGGACCCGATCTACCTCTTTTATCAGTACCAAGCTGACCACTTCATCACTTGCCGAGAGGTACAGCTCTAGAACATCGCCCTCCTCGGGCCGGGTTAAGTCCGGTATACTGGCGAGGTACCTTTTGAGCTCGTCGAACACGAGCTGGCACTCTTCGGTCCATTCAAAACCTTTGCTTTTAATTGCCTTAAAGAAAGGCAGGCAGCGGTTTTCCGCCTTGGACATGAAGCGGCTCAGAGTAGCTATTCGGTCATTTAGCCTCTAAACCTCCTTCAATTTTCGGGGTGGTCTCATGTCTAGGATGGCCTTTATTTTATCTGGGTTGGCCTCAATGCCGCGCCGGTTAACGATGTACCCCAGGAATTTACCCGATGTGACACCGAAAACACACTTATCGGGGTTCAATTTCATGTTAAATTTACGCAAAATTTCGAAAACTAAATGTAAATCTTGTATTAAATCATGCAAAAATTGGGTTTTGACGACCATGTCGTCTACATAGCATTCTATTTTTCTGCCAATCAATGGCTCAAACAATTTATTCACAAGTCTCTGAAAGGTTGCCCCAGCATTTTTCAACCCAAAGAGCATGACCTTGTAACAGTACTGGTCGAGCTCGGTTATGAAGGCAATCTTTTCTTCATCAGCTGGGTCCATCCTAATCTGGTTGTAGCCCGCATAGGCGTTTAGGAAGCTTAGCAACTCATGCCCTGAGGTCGCATCCACCAGACGGTTAATCCTAGGGAGTGGGAAGCAATCCTTTGGGCAAGCTTGATTCATGTCGGTGTAGTCAACGCACATGCGCCATTTACCGTTTACCAGAACGGGGTTGGCCACTCAGCTCGGGTAATGGACTTCCATGATAAAGTCGGCTACAAGGAGCTTCCCGACCTCCTCGTCGACTGCCCTCCATCGCTCTGGGGCTAAGTTGTGTTTCTTCCGTCTAACGGGCCTAACTACAGGATCAGTATTAAGCTTGTGAGTTATGATGCTAGGGTCTATGCCGGGCATCTCTGCCGCAGACCATGCAAAAACATCTAAATTTTCAAGTAAGAAGCGTACCAATTGAGATCGCAGAGGCTCCTCAATGGAAGCGCCGATCTGAAGTGTTCAAGTTGGGTCCTCCGTCGATGCCGGGATGGAGACAGTCTCTTCTGTGGGTGCAGCTCGCTCCTCGCACTGCTCCGTAGGTCGCTCCAATTCGAGGTCGCCGGCCACCTTGGCTTTCCCTTTGAGGGTGGCGACGTAACACTTGCGAGACTCAAGCTGATTACCTCGCGCTATCCCGATTCCGAAGTCCGTGGAAAACTTCATTGCCAAATAGTAAGTGGAGACCACTGCACGTAGGGCATGGGTGATCGACCGACCTACTATGGCATTGTACGGGGAGGGGTAGTGATTAAAAAGACATGTTCCTATGGCCTTTGATGTGGAAATACATGGGTAGTGATTAAATTATACATAGTGTTTTACAAGTCTTTGATACCAAAAGCAGAAAGGGATATACATATTAATTCCTTCCACACACTTTATTTGTAGTGAACTAGTTATACCAAAAGCCTCTTCCATAAGATCTTCTTTGAGCATTTCCCAAGCAAGAAAAAATTAATCTTTTAATCTCTAGTATCACCATACCAGTGGAAAGCTATAAATGATAGGGTGCAGGGATTATGTGAACTGGTAAAATGCATTTCAGTGCCAAGTGTTATGTGAACTGGTAAAGCAGACCCTGCATAATGCATTGTATTTACTTGGCAATTTGTATTTACATGCTCTAAGGCTGCATTTGGCATTCCTGCATAAGGCTCGTTATTATTGAGGAGCCAACTGGAAATCTGGATTTGGTTCTTGCACTCTCCATTATACTCCAACCTTTTTAGCCGTACATTGAGAAGATCCTTCCATTGATAAAAATATACAAGTACAAAGATGTTTTTTAATGCACGACTGTGAAGTGTTGTGAAAACAGTGTAAATATAAATATCTATAGTATAGATATTATAAATACAAATATAAACTTGTATTTGAAAAGAGTACAAATACAAATATGTACAGTTCAAAGCGTTACATTTTGTATTTTTAAACCTATATTTTGSACCRYACATATTTGCATTTGTACCCTGTCCAAACTAAGCCTAAGAGATGCACATGCAATGGGCGGTCCTAATCTTTGATCATATATCACACGGATTCCTAAACATGCAAAATATGGGACCTGTAAGCCAAAATTATATATTCTAGAGKGATATATAATCTATAATCTCTATATATAAAAGAGGGAGTTGCACTCTTCTTTTTTGTCCTATGAAAAGAAGAAAAGAGAGGGTAGACCTGTTGCTGCAACGGATGCCTTAGAAGAAGTCCTATGGTGTATGTTGTTTGAAGATGACATAGCTTTGGTTAATAAGACTAAAAATTGATTAGATTCAGTTCGGGATATATGCTTTAAAGTGTAAAGTTTAGAATAGAATTAAGTTAAGTAAACAGAAAATCTGGAAAGTAATTCTAATAGTGTTATCAATGTGGTTCATTATGACTATTCATTTTGGCCTCACTAATTAAGTTCTTGAGTAAGCCTACTTAAACTAAAATATCATTCAGGTTGAAAGGATCAATAATTTTACAGGATATTTCTATAACTCAAGAATCTGGTGATGGCAATAGATATCCAGATCTAAAACTAAAGCCAGTTTAGATTTTCCTTTTCCTCCAAATGTTAATATGTTCATTGAACCATAATCAAATAACATGTTTAATTTGATGCATCTTTTCCTTCTAAACATGTATCCTCGACAAATTAAAGTACTTATGAAGTCGTACATTTGACATTTGTTGATATAGATATAATGTGATTCTCTCAAGTAGAAATGTAGAATAATATAATGGCAATGCATTCTTGAAGAGACCTTCAGGATGGAAGAGGGACGACCTATGCAGTAATACTTACCACTGTTCCTTTAACTTAGGTGGAAACATGTCCCTTAGAAATGTCTAATATCAACTTGGATACAAAATCTGCAACCTTTGCAACTAAATTTTCATCCAATAGAATATTACTCGACTTAACATCTCTATGAATTATGGGGGGATTACCATGTTCATGAAGATACGACAATCCTCTGACTGAGTCTAGAGCAATTTGGAGTCTCCTCTTCCAATCTAGGTGAATTCCCAATCTCCCTGCAGTTGATGATTGCAGAATAATTTCTTATTATGTATTAAGATACACAAAATAGGAGAACGTTTATGGAACTGTGAAACATACCAAACAAACTCTCCCAAAGTGTCCCATTAGGAATGAATTCATAGACCAACATTTGCTCTCTTTGCTCTAAACAAAAGCCTACCAGGTTCACCAGATTTTTGTGATGAACCCGTGAAAGCAACTCAATTTCATTTCTAAATTCATGCCCACCCTGCATTGAACCTTGTGTTGCTCTTTTAATTGCTACCACTTGCCCACTAGAGAGAATTCCTTTATAAACCTGGAAAGGGGACAAAGTTCACTATGTTGCCATGCATTGCTAGATATCAAGAGCTTTATGAGTAATAACAAATGGATTAGTACCTTGCCATAGCCCCCAGATCCAATTTCATTGCTTTCTGAGAAATTGCTGGTGCATGCTTTGAGTTCATCATAAGAAAACAATCAAGCTCCTTTTAATTTTGGTGCACCACCATTATCACTATTCATTTGAAACAACGGTGCTGCAATATGGTGGATAAAAGTTCAGATAAGCAATTTATATTGGAAATTGCAACTTCTCAAATTTCAACATATTATCATATGCAGTTGTAAATTTGGTATAGAAAACATTATATTCATAATTGCATGGAGCACATTACCAAATGGTTTACTCAATTCAGTAGTTTTGTCTGCACGTTTCTTTTGCTGAATGAAATAGATTCCCACACCCATGAGTAAGAAGACCAAAGAAGCACAAGAAATTGCTTTTCCAGCAATGGCACCTGAGCTTAGTGAAGTTCCTTGACTTCCACCTGAAACAATTGTTTTGTTCATTTTTTATCAGATCCATCATTTCAAGGGGTTGACTCAAATTTTGTTTCTAAGCAAGAATAAAACAAGTTACCTGGGAAAGGATAAAAAAATGCATTAAATAATATGGTCCAAATATATCTGAAGGTTTATAAACTTGGTTGCTCAAATAAAACCCAATCCTTTGAACCTCTGTCCTATTAAAGTACTTACCATTTGACGGGAAGAGTTACAATTGCATCTGTAGATAGCCATCCTCGTTAAAGAAGATGTTTTGGAGGGAAACTGAACCAAGCACAAGGCTAAGGTTTACCCAAAGGCTCATTTCTAATGAATGAAACATAGCGGTGTTGGACAGTTCTTGGAAGGTAGGTACTCTGAAAATTAACATCCCTGTGTATGGATAGGCACAATCACAACTCTAAGGGTTCACACTTTGTGTAGTAGTCACAATAGATGAAAGTTCATATAGAGGACATGGTAAAAGAAAAGACTAGCAGTGCATGCATGATCTCACATTAGGGTGTTCGAGTATCCAGAGCGATTTACTCATTGAATATTGTTGTTTTGCAGATCAATGAACTGCAGTTGTTGGCCAATGTTGTTACCCAAGGATTGATTCTGCTAAAACATTAGGAAAAGGAACTAGGAGGAATCATTATCAAGTATTTACCTAAAGAGCTTGACTTACAATTGGTGGGGGCAGAAGACCTCGCAAGTAGTGGGCATCTCTCTCTTTCTCAATGAAGGCAAGTCCTTTATTATGGTGTGGATCCCTGAACAGAGTATACCCACTACACAAGAGAAAAAAAGGTTCAGATAATTAAAATGCATTAACATAATAAATAAACATTTTATTATGAAACTATAGCTTTGACATGCAATGAATTAGAAGTTGGAGGTGTGAACATTTTGTTCCCTTTAGTGGCTTCTGTTACACAAAAGAAGTAGATGATCTTTTAACAGATTAAAATTCTACATAGGTTTGTTTTGAATAATCTGTCCATCCAACAGCCTTGTAAAGCAAGGAAATGGCTTTAGAAATCATACTCTTTCTGTCAGATGTTGTTTAAATGCTGTGCAAGTTTGGAAGAAAATTCATAGGACCTCCAATTATGGGCTTCGCTTGTAACTCACATACTGATGTTACTTAAACTAAATCAAGAGCCACTCACTCATTTCTCCCATCTTCTCATCAAGGACTCTAAGGTTATACTGCAACAATTTTTTATAATAACAAATACACATGTTGGTGGTCCTGCTTAACCTATCCAACCCATTGATAACCAAAAAAAGGAAGGGAAGCAAACAGAAAATTCACATTCTTGGACTGTTGAAACAATTTACAAAGGTGAAACTCTAGAAAGGGTTTAAAAGGAAGAAAAGAACCAATGCTCTTCTAAATGAAAATGGAAAAATATTTGATTTGATGGTGTCATCATAATAAGCCCAAATCTTGTGAGACCAGAGAAAGAAAACCAGAAGTTCTAAGGTTATAGTTATACATTTCTCTTACTTATGCAGACGGAGGTTTAAATTGGGGTTTTTTTTTCAGCATTAATTCAAGCTAGCTTAGAAAAGACTTACCAAAATATCCGTTAGTATATGATAATCATTAATCTCACCAGTAGATGGATCAACCTCACTAACAAGACCCACTGAAACACCTACAAATACAGATAACCACACTTGCCACAAGAGCCTAAAATAAAAAAATAAAAAAAAAAGAAAAATCAAGTAACCATGTTTCAGATAAGTTGTATCTAAAATAGGTTCAACAGACACATTGGATGTTCAGAATTATTTAGCAGAAAGAAGACTAGTTTCAAGGCTGCTATCAAGAAATTCTAAGCAGTGCATTCTCTCAGTAGTCTACTACTTTTTCCTCTGTAATGTGGCCCAACTTTCTAATCAACCTATAACCCAATTCTTGGGTTCTAGATGGTGGATTTTGGAAAAAGCATCAGAATCTCAATAATCTAGATTTAAAGAATTCTAGGATCTAGAAGTCTAACATCAAACCAGATTTTTTTTGCTTGGTAGTTTTCAATGGTTGTATGCATTCCAACCAAAATTTGGAATTGTAAATACTCTGATTATTTGTGATCTTATCAACTTTAAGAAAACCATTCAAAACTTCCCCCAACTTTACTGACCATGTCCAAAACTTCCCCTCAACTTAAGATACCTCCAGGAAACCCCTTAGAAGGTTTTATGAATTACATATACTGTACCTAAAGTCAAGGGGAGTTTTAGATAATCTCCCATGAACTTGTAAGTAGATCTGGATATCTACACACTGAAATTTCAGTCTATAGGTTGCCATAAATGCACAACTGCACATATTTATTCTGACGAAAGCAAAACAATTCCAGTTCCATTCCTCAGAAATACAAGAGGAAACAAAAGTGTGATGGTGTGGTGGATTGGTGATGATGCTCAATAATACAAAGTGGATAGAAAATTCTGTATTAGCTTGGTTAGAGAAATTACAAATACCATAGAAATAAACAATACCTCAAAAAGAGCYTTTAATTCTGTATCCTCAACATGGCTATTTATATTTCTCATGAAGAATGTCCTGGAGGGGTGTTCACCATAAGGGTGTTCCCCTGCAACAGAGCCATAAGAAATTTGGTGTAAGATAACATTGGATTAATCCACAATTGAACAAATTAAGTTAATGTTTAACAAACATAAAATTCAGTTACAACTCTATGTAAGAAATATTTTTTGTTGTACCTAAAACCCGGGATGTATACAGACTGAAGAACTTGCAGAGTGAGCTTAGATAGTTCATTTTGGAGTTGGAATATCTTTTGCCCTTCTTCATACTAGAGGTTGGTATTTGCATAAGAAATTGAGCTTAGATAGTTTATTATTTTCTTTCAAGTTCTCTATCCTTTTCGTTTATTATTATGTTCTAGCATTTCAGCATGTGTTCTTTGGAAGCTAAGTAGCACTTTTTCTTTGCCATGTATGAAGAATCTTTGGAACTTTTTATTGATCGAAAAGATCACCAAAACTCTTTGTCTATAGGTGCCAATTGCCACTATAGATGCTTCCAAAAGTCCACATTAGGCGTTTACAAGATTGTTTACAGGTTGCTCCCACTGAACAGTAAAATAAGATCACCTAACATCAAAGGCAGTTCTTAAATGTCACATGCCAAAGCTACTACTTTTTTTTGAAGTGTAAAGTGAAAATTCATTAATTGAAATAAAGAAATACAATCCGAGAAGTGACAAGATGACACCTCACCATACCAAATACAACAACTCTAAACCAAAAAACAAAAAAATTGATCCAAAGCTACTACCTAATACTTTGTGTGCTTATTTTAAACATAATAAAGAGTCGTAGTTGAAATTTAAAGCATCACCAACATTTGATGTCAGATACCTCATTAAAGATATAGCATCCTTTTGACCAATGCTAGAAAGCTCTACCTGGGAATGATATTTATAACCTTGACAGGAGAAAACTAGGATCTGGTCAAGATATGGTAATATTCTTTAAATTTGACTTTATCTCGAGGTAATCAAGGTCATCAACTACAAATCCAATTGATTTCCAATCCTTCGGCAATCAGGCATGTGGTCAGTGTTGGTACTCTCTAGGCCTTCAAAACAATGATGTTTTGAAAGAAAATAAAATTTTCAATTGAGCAAATCCTGATGTCCATAAGGAATGTGAAGCATCAAAAAATGCCCTGACAAGAAATATGGTAAGTTACTGAATAATCCAGACCCATCCCAGACAATCAAGATTAGTTTTGAAACTAAAAGATTTAAACTAAAAACAAAAATTTCTAGAATGAACATCTTTTGACGAAGAAATTATTGTCTGTAGATGATTGTAATGGATGCTTAAAAGATGAGAAAGAAACTAGCGATAGAATAAGGGAAAATAGTAGTAAACCCACCTTGAGAATGGCAGAGGAGGAAGACGGTCGGCTGGTTCTCACTTCTCACTGTTCACTGTCGCTAAAATTTCTTCTCTCTTGCTCGAACGGATAGAGGTCGCTCAGAGAATGGCCCAGAAATTTCTCCCTTCTCAAGCATGGATCTTTTTCCTTCTCAAACTTCAGTATAAATAAATTTTTTGTGAAGGAATCTTTCCCCTTCTCAAATGGACAGAAGTCTGCTATCTTTCTTTCTCGAGAAGAAGCTTCTCTTCTTCGAAAAATTTCTGCAAGGTTCTCCCTGAAAAGAGAACCCTCCTATCTTGTTGAACAGGAAAGACTTCGCGCGAGAGAGAAAATTTTTTGCTCTCCCGCGTTAGACTGGTTTGTTGTAAAATCCGTCGGTTTAGTAAACGATTAGACCGGTTCATTGTAAAATCTATCGAGTTTATTAATATAAACCGTCACAGCAGCATTCAAAGACCGCCGCCTTAGATATCCTTATAGTGGCGATCAAAAAGACTGCCGGCTTGACCGTTTTTCTTGTAGTGAAACTACGGAGATTATGAAGAGAAGAAAGGGTTGATACAGACCATTCATTCGTTAAATGACCTTCAACAGTTAAAACATAGTTATCAGGTTGGCGCCTAGGCAACAAGGTGCCTTTGGAGGGTCGCCTTGCCTAATTGCAAGGCATTATACATTTTAATTTTTTGATATTATAATAATAAAACAAGCATTACCAAACTAAACTATTCAATTTTCAATTAAAATACTAGTTGTTGTTATTTTGTTCTTATTGTTAGGGTTCAATCAGCATAGTATACTTTGAACTATTGAAGACTTCAAAACCTTATAAGTACGGGAGAACTCAAAACTTTATCCAATTAATGGTCCGTTCGGTTTGTAGTCGGAATCGGAATCGTAATGGTCTATTCTAGAGGTATAAATCGGATTGTGCTGCCCATGGCCAGACCTAATACTGGGCTTGGGGTTTCAAGTGCTGACACAGCTCATAACACAACCTATAAATATATATACATATATATTATATAAATTGTAATTATATAATAATATATAGTATATAATATATTATTAATAAAATAAATATTTGTTTTCAATTTTATTTAATTATTGTATATATAAACAGTTGTATATATCAAAATTCATATAATAAAAATTTTAAGATTTTTTAAATAAATAGCATTGGCCCGATCCATGGCTCTTCCTGACCTAAGGCTCAGCCCAACCCTCGAACCTTGGGCCATGCTGGGCCGACCCCCCAAAATATCCCAATGGAGGGAGGCACGACCTGTGTCAGCCCAGTACAACCCATTTTATAGCTATAGTCTATTCCCACAATTTATTTGGTTCAAACAGAAATGGGAATGGGAATGGGAATAGGAATAGGAATCATCATTCCCAAGGGAAGGGCAATGAATGTCATTCCAACATGAACAAGAATGGGATTCTGATTCCACCCAACCAAATAGTTGGGATCAGAATAGTCCATTCTGATTCCGATTCCAGATCCTTATTATTGCAAATCAAACAGGGCCTAAATCATATTGATTACTTTCATTCTTTTATTTTTTTTATAAATGCGTTTATTATCTATATTTTAAGTTAAATGAAGATTATACATTCTTTTATGAAGATTATAAACAATTACCAATGAGAGGTGGTTACTGCATACCCCACTTGCAAATTATTACCAAGAAGGCCATTAGACATATGAAGTTGTATTTTATGGAGGCATGTTAAGAGCAAGGGTCAAAATCGGCCCTGTAGGTGTGACACTATGGGAATGGTGAAAATTCTAACCATAGTGAGTAAGATGCATGGGGGATAATGGCATTAGAGATGATACTTAGTTTTGTGGAAGCATGGGAGGTGATTATGGAAGTTTCGGAGAACAAAGGACAGGATGATACTATGGCTCAGAGAATGTGTTAAGCCTTAATGGAACAAAGGGATTAGCTGGGTGATAAATCGGTCAAGGGTGGTTCTACATCCCTGAACCTTACTATTTATAGACATGATGATGGCTCACTTCATGCATGGACAAGAATTCTAGAATATTACCTTAGTGGTTAATGAGAATTTCATAATATTCTTTTAGTTGTTAAGGGTTAGAGTCCTTATGTCGCTTTGGGCTGCAATGCAGGGATTTTTTTTCTCTGATTCTCACGCCCATATACTCCTATTACATGTCATTTTGGGAGAGACCATATCTACCGTATGATCAGGTTTTCAGTTATTTTTATTCCTTAAACTATAGCTTTCTCCATTCAACCTATAGTCTTGATTTTGTAGCTAGTCTGCAGTGATACTTTAGTATTATATTTATCCATTTACAGGCCCAGGCCCATATTGGCTGATTCATACCGTGGAACCTACAGTCTTGATTTTGTATCTAGTCTGCAGTGATACTTTAGTATTATATAAGTTTATCCTCTTACAGGCCCATATTGGCTGATATATATTGTATTTTGTAGCTAGTCCGCATATACTTTAGTATTATACAAGTCTCTACCCTTACAGTCCCAACAGGCTTTTAAATAAGTCCTTGAACAAATTTGAAAAAAGAAAAAACCAAAAAAAAAAAATGAAGCACCCAATGATACAGACCGATATGCTCCATTTGGCGTATTGACCTGTATGCTACTGCCTACTAGTGATGGTTGTTCTTTTAAATCTCATGTGTGGGGAACGAAAACAAACAAGAATTATTTAATTGTATAATGTAAAATTTTTCCTGATTAATCATGTAATGGCCTTTCATTTAATAAAATGGAAATTATTTTATCTTAGAAAAACCAAGCTATAACCATGAAACTTCATAACACTTTGCAGTTTGCACAACTAATGTGGATCCATGATTTATTTAAAGTGAAAAATAATGGATAATGGGTCACTTTTCATGTTTATTTCCAATTTAAGGACAATCAAATTTATTTTTGTAATTTATGAAAGTGGTTATGTTTTTACATACGGGCTTTTTTAATAAATTAAAATTTGTAGACATGTGTCAGAGGAATTTCTTTGGTCTAGAAAAGAGAGTAAGAGTTCTACCAAGGCTCTGTTTGAAGGAGTATAAATACAAATATGTAGAGTGCAAAATCTTGTATTTTATATTATTTTCTATGCATTTATATTGTCCATATAATTTGTATTCATATCTTTACATGGAAGGGGTAAAAATATAAATTTGTAAAATGCCAAACCTTGTATTTTGATGTATTTGCACTATATATACTTGTATTTTTATTCTTTCCAAACTGAGCCTAAATATCAAATTTTGTACCAAAAAATGAAGTTCACATTAGGTAAACCTAAACAAAAAAAAAAATCCCATGTTGACTTGGAGTTGGTCCCTTATGTAAATAGGGAATGCATGGCTATTGGCTACACTGGGCTACATTGATCATTAAAATATTAAATAATGCATAATTGCATTCTACATGTAATGTAATATATGTACTATTTTATGCCTAGATCATATTATTTTGTTCAGCTATATCTTTTTAATGAAAATGTTAAAAGGTGGGATTTGATGTCCAATAAGTCTTTCTTTTTGACAAAAAAAAAAAAAAAAAGTGGGACAAGATGCACCTTTTGCATATATCTCGAGAAATTATCCAAAATGGACAAAAAATCACCCCAATAGGGGTGGGGTACAAAATTTAGAATTGAAAGAACTATTTGTTCAGTCTAGCATTTATATCATTTTTTTTGGAGAGCCCTTTTAGAGACTCCTAGGACATAAAGCGGTGTTTGGCAATGTTGTTGTTCCAGAAAACAGTGACACATCAGCGTTATGTTGGAAAAATTGGTGCTCTAAGAAATGTCAATATGTTTGGAACCATTTTTTTATAAAAAAACGGTGTTCCAAGCCATGCCTTGGAAATCAAGAAAGTGTGGTTTGGAGCAACGCTAAATTCGACGTTTTCTCAGGTTAGAGCTCATTACTGTCAACGAGGACATGATATGGTAGTGACGTGGACTTCTTATAATGGGTACCAATGCTGAAAACAGATATGGACCACCAGTACTAAACATAAGGTGTTGTTGTTGCTCCAGGAAACGTCCTACCTAACAGCAACGTTTCCAAACAAACCAAAAAAAAAAGACACCATTTTTTGAGAAAACGGTACTTCCAACCCACATATATACAACATCATTTTATGAGAAAAGGGTGTTGTATCTTCAGCTTCAATGACAAACATATACTTAGGGAGTTAGGGCAAGTAAAGCTTGCACCATGCTAGATACCATTTCATTTTTGCTCTATTGAAGTTCAAAATTTGCATCAAAAGTTGCCATGCCAAAAGCTATCAAAAAGTTGGCATGTCAAATTTTTCTACTGGCTTTTGTAAAGGTGAAAGTAGGACACCCCGATGTAGCGCAATCCGGTCACTCCTAGCTGGCACTCACATGTCTCCTGGAAGATACCTGAGATGGAGAAGAAGAAGAGTTCCCGGTGGGTTACCCGGCGGGAACACTCCGATGCTTAAGTTAGTGCTCTGTAGGAGAAGCAAGGAGAAGACGGAGGCTAAGAGTGCAGATAGCGCAAGTGTAGAAGATGATACCTCGTTCTTTGGGAATAGGCTCCTTAAAAAAGAATTTCGTTGCATCAGGCCCACTGGCCTCTGACAGGGCAGGTATAACCGCCACTGTTAGCCTGCCGCAGCCGTTACAGGCAGGGCTAAGGTGACACGCGCGGGGCCGCCATTGCAGGGTACGTGCCTGTCAAGTGTAAGACACCCTCTAAGGTGGCAGGCACGACGCTGTCTGACGAGAGATATGGCTGTTGTCCCCAGATTTGTCGGGTACGGTGGTCGGGCAGGAGATCTTCCTGCGATATGCCGAACTACCCTCCCGTGAGTTACCCTATGCCGGGCTATCTCGTGAGCGGCGAGCTACCTGTGGCAAGCTAAACCAAGCTGTCTGACCCGATGTGTCTTCATCTCGAGGTATTTATAGGCGAATCGGTGTGTTCCTGTCTGGGAGTGGCCCGAGGTCCACTGGGAGGAGCTCAGGTATTAGAAAAGGTCAGGGGGCCCCGAGCCCGGGCAGCTCAGGGTGCCTTAGCTATGGGGATGAGGTGCAGGCCAGGCGGCTCCCGGCGAGCGGTCTATCCCGCCGAGTTGAGGCTGCGTCTGCTGTGCTGTCACGCTGAGTCATCGTTTGAGCAAGGTCACGCCCATGTGTACCCGGGCTACGAGGTCGGACCAAATCACCCTCCATCAATTGCCCCCCCACTCCCTGTGCTGGCGGTGTTGACCCAGCGTGGGGAGTTCATATCGCGCCAGGTGGATTTGGCTTCGGTATTCATGCGGCTTCATCACGCATTTCGCCAAGCTGGACCGGTCTAAATCCCAGCTCAGTCAAAGGGAACTCGGGTCGCGTCCAGTTTACGCGCGGACGTCACACGATTCGAACTTCGCGGACGCGAAAAAATGCGCTAAACTGATTTCACCTCGAGGGACCCGTCACCGGTTTTTCTGAAATCCGTTGAATCGTCTTGATCGTGACCGTTAATGCTCGGGCTCAGCGGCTATAAATAGTGGGGGACCCTTGGCCATTTCTTCGCCACAAAGTCTCTAGTGTCAAAGTTGAGCTCACGTCTGAGGTTCCTAGCTCGGGTCTTCTAGCTCGGTTCATGTTTTCTGTGGTGAGTCCCCGAGCTCCTCTTTCTTTTCCGAGCATTCTTTCCCTTCTGTCTCATAATGTCGTCTAGCGTAGATGTAGATAGTCTCATCGATGAGCCCGAGGTGGGTACCTCGGCTCAGGGTGGCTCCTCTACCGCCCAGCCGTCCGATGTGCGTGTGGCTTCGGGTCATTTGGCATCCACCTCCCACCGAGGTCGGGTGCCAGATAAGTTCGGCCCTTCCACCATGACCCCGGAGAGGCTCCAAGACCTCATACAGAGGTTCAACCTCCCTGGGCAATATTCATACAGCCTTCCTACCGGCAACTTTCCATGGGAGCATGGTCCTGACGGGATCGTGATCTTCAGGGAGCAATTGATAGTCGGACTCCGACTTCCTCTCCACCCCCTGATTGTTGAGGTGCTGGTGCACTTTAACATCACTTTAGACCAACTTCACTCGAACTCCATACGGAATGTGACGGGGACCATTTCCCTTTGTTTTGACCGATCTCTTTCCATTGACCTAGATGTCATCGGTACAATCTTGGCCATAAAGAAGAGTGCTTCAGGCACTCTCCCCGGGCACAGACGGTCTTACTATCTGTCTCCCCGCCTGGGTTCCAAACTCATGCACAGGCTCCCGAGTAAAGTCCCAGCCTAGAAGCGGGACTACTTCATAGTTCGGAGTAGCACGGGGTGGCCCTTCCCTACTGATTGGAGAGTGGCTGCTCAAGACCCCAGTGTCATCCTAAATGGGAAGACCAAGAAGGCACTCCAGTCGCTGGCTCAGCTCGGGTTAAATTACAAAGACTTCACAACTGAGGAGAAGCTCATCCAGGCCGGCTTGAGCCCGGGTAGGTTTTCCTTTACTTCGGCTTTTTTCCCACATATTTACTTTGGGGTTACTAACGCCGAGCTTCGCTGCAGGTCCCATGGAGGTGGAGAAGATTGATGGTCAGATGTTATTTCGCCAAATGAAGAGGAAGAAGCGCGTGACCAAGAAGGCACGCGTTGAGTCTCCCCAATTCTCAGCCATCAACTTGCAGGAGGACACGGTGCCTCAAGGCCCCGAGGTGACGACAAAGCCCACGACGGAGCCTACCAAGACCATCGCCGGGGGTGATCTGG
>NW_010729179.1:1393394-1410354 GCF_000365185.1 Nelumbo nucifera
CGGCTCAGGGCGGCTATGCGGCCATTCAACCTCTGAACCTCCTTCAACTTCCGGGGTGGTCTCATATCTAAGATGGCCTTAATCTTATCCGGGTTGGCTTCAATGCCGTGCCGGTTAACGATGTACCCTAGGAACTTGCCCGAGGTCACACCGAATACACACTTGTTTGGGTTCAATCTCATATTAAACTTACGCAGAATTTTGAAAACATAATGCAAGTCTTGTATTAATTCATGCGAAAATTAAGTTTTGACGACCATGTCGTCTACATAGCATTCTACTTTCCTGCCAATTAATGGAGCAAACAACTTATTTACAAGCCTTTGAAAGGTTGCCCCTGCGTTTCTCAACCCGAAGGGCATAACCTTGTAACAGTATAGACCGAACTCCGTGATGAAGGCAGTCTTTTCTTCGTCCGCCGGGTCCATCTTGATTTGGTTATAGCCCGAATAGGCGTCAAAAAAACTTAGCAACTCGTGCCTTGAGGTTGCGTCTACCAAGCAGTTAATTATGGGGAGCGGGAAGCAGTCTTTTGGGCAAACACGGTTTAGGTCGGTGTAGTCGACGCACATGCGCCACTTGCCGTTGGTCTTCTTTACCAAGACGGAGTTGGCTACCCAGCTTGGGTAATGGACTTCCCTTATGAAGTCAGCAACGAGGAGCTTCTCGACCTCCTCGTCGATCGCTTTCCACCGCTCCGGGGCTAGGTTTCGTTTCTTCTGTCTAACGGGCCTAACTACAGGATCAATATTCAACTTGTGAGTTATAAAGTCGGGGTCTATACCGGGCATCTCTGCCGCGGACCATGCAAAAATATCGAGATTTTGAAGTAAGAAACTTACCGGTTTGGATCGTAGAGGACCCTAGACGGAAGTACCGATATGAAGCGTCCGAGCTGGGTTTGCTGCTGAGGTCGGGACTACGACTGTTTCTTCCGTGGGTGCGGCTCGTTCTTCGCCTTGCTCTGTAGGCCGCTCCAGTTCGAGGTCGTCGGCCACCTTGGTCTTTCTCTTCAGGGCGGCGACATAGCACTTGTGAGACTCGAGCTGGTTGCCCCGCGCTACCCCCACACCAAAGTCTGTTGGGAATTTCATAGCCAAATGATAGGTGGAGACCACCGCCCGTAGGATATGGGTGATCGGCCGACCTATTATGGCATTGTATGGGGAGGGGGTCGCAACCCCCGGGAAGTCGTGGTTGAGTCTGACTACGCCGGGCCATGTGCCGACTTCCACAGGTAGTGTTATTTTATCAAGGGGCTGGACTTTCTCCGCTGAAGCCCACCAAAGGAGTGTCCGTGGGCTTCAAGTCACTTTTCTGCAACTGAAGCTGGTCGAACGCAGCTTTGAAGAGGATATTGGCCGAGCTGCCCAAGTCAACAAGTACGCGCCTGACCTCGAAGTCGTTAATTCTCAACTTTATCACGAATGCGTCATCGTGGGGGTAGTAGACCCCTCGCGCATCATCTTCCGTGAAGAGAATTAGCTCTTTTGTCCTCGGCTGCTTTGGAGAATTTTGTTCATCTTGGGTGGCTTCACGAACTGACGTTCGAGCTGCTGTTGAAGTACAACCTGCGACGATCGAACCTCCCACTATTACGTGGATGGTGCCCCGAACCGGCCTCTCTTCCGGAGGCTGCCTCTGTTTTATTATTATTATTTTGTACAAAGTTCCTTAAATATCCGCGACGGATGAGCTCCTCAATCTCGTCGCGGAGGTTTTTGCAATTTTCGGTACTATGACCGTGATCTCTGTGAAAACTGCAATACATATTCTTATTTCTCTCGTTGGGATTTCCCCTCAAACGGGGCATCCGTGATCACCATCAGGATTTCGGCCCACTTCGCATTCAGTGGGGTGTAATCAGTTCGGTCCGCTACAGGAGCTCGGAATGACTGACCCGACTTTGCCCCCCGAGCTGCATCCTTTTTCTTTCAGCTGTCCCCTTGACTGGAAGGCTCTCCTTCCCTTTTCCTCTTTTCGGGCGCACCTCGCCCTTCTGGCTGATCTCTTCTTCGGTGGCTAAAAACCTGTCAGCGAGCTTAAGAAATTCGGTTATGGTCGCCGGTTGGTTGACGACCATGTGCCATTTGAATTCTTTGTGTGTCACGCCTTTCTTGGCTGCTGCGAGGTGCACGGTGGGGTCCAGGCGCGGTATTTGCATGCAAGCATCGTTGAACCGTTTGACATAGTTTCGGATGGATTCTCCCTCTCTCTGCACTATGTTGAGGAGGCTTTCTTTAGTCCGCGGGTGGTCGTGGGTTCGATTCCCACAGACGGTGCCAAATGATGTAGCGCAATCTGGTTACTCCTAGCTGGCACTCACGTTGCTCCTGGAAGATACCTGAGATGGAGAAGAAGTAGAGTTCCCGGTGGGTTACCCAGCGGGAACACTCCAATGCTTAAGTTAGTGCTCTGTAGGAGAAGCAAGGAGAAGACGAAGGCTAAGAGTGCTGATAGCGCGAGTGTAGAAGATGATACCTCATTCTTTGGGAATAGGCTCCTTAAAACAGAATTCCGTTGCATCAAGCCCACTGGCCTCTGACAGGGCAGGTATAACCATCACTGTCAGCCTACCGCAACCGTTACAGGCAGGGTTGAGGTGACTCGCGCGGGGCCGTCATTGCAGGGTACGTGCCTGTCAGGTGTAAGACACCCTCTAAGGTGGTAGGCACGACGTTGTCTGACGAGAGATATGGCTGCTGTCCCCAGATTTGTTAGGTACGGTGGTCGAGCAGGAGATCTTCCTGTGATATGCCGAACTACCCTTTCACAAGTTACCCTATGCTGGGCTATCTCGTGAGCGGCGAGCTGCCTGTGGCAAGCTAAACCGAGTTGTCTGACCCGAGTTGTCTTCATCTCGGGATATTTATAGGCGAATCGGTGTGTTTTTGTCTAGGAGTGGCCCGAGGTTCATTGGGAGGAGCTCGGGTATTAGAAAAGGTCAGGGGACCCCGAGCTCGGGCAGCTCGGGGTGCCTTAGCTATGGGGAGGAGGTGCGGGCCAGGCGGCTCCTGGCGAGCAGTCTATCCCGCCGAGTTGAGGCTGCGCCTGCTGTGCTGTCACGCTGAGTCATCGTTTGAGCAAGGTCACGCCCACGTGTACCCGAGCTACGAGGTTGAACCAAATCACTCTCCATCACACCCTATTTTCTTGTCCATGTGCACAATGGATTAGGCTTGTGTTGTTTGGATTAAACGTGATTATCCTTAGCATCTATAATTAACTATGATAATAACACTTTTTTTTTTTTGGTAAGTATGATATTTACAACTTGGAACTTCAGTTTCAAAATAACAAGAATTAGTTATAAGATAATTAGAGTCAGCTCAATTCTCAAAAAAACGGCAATAAATGTTTCTCAACAACTTTTATTGTTTTTTAAGAAAAGCACCGTACAAAACATTTATTAGATGCTTTAGGACTCAAATCAGAAGTCAGAGTGTTGTTTGGATCCTGGTTTTATTGGTTAACCATATAGTTTAGGGAAAATGACATTCAGAATTTATAGGCTCAAAGTACAGTTGGGGTGGGTGTCCGTTCGAAATTTATGTCAATTCATGGGTGGGCGTTGGTGTATAAAGTGTGAATTTTTTACTTTTTGAATGTTTATAACTCTGCAATGGAAATTAGAAATCTGTATTGGAGGTGCTTATACTTTTCTGAATAGTTTACCTATCCAATTTGCCAAAACCATAATTTAATGGGGACCCAGAAAGGCCATTAATTCATGTTTTGACAGTCCGATCCTAGCCGAATCTTAAAACAAATGTCAATGGAACTAAGCTAACCTTATTCCTCCTCACGTAAAAAATAAAAAACTCCATAGGCTGCATTTGTTTGAGGTAAAAATGTAAATATGTACACTAAAAATCAATCATGCACTGGTTTAGATGAATGCAAATGATGGGGACCAGTGGGAAAAAGAAGATCGGCTTCAGCCAGTGCAAGGCCCGTTCGAACAGTCAGTGCAATGCAAATGATGGGGACCACTGGTTTAGATGAATGCAAATGATGGGGTCCAAATGCCTTGAAAATTTGACGGGGTGTAAAGTTTATCCCAGTTATCATTTACATCTCAAACAAACGCGGCCTCAGTTCTCTTTATCATTTACGATGAATCAACTATCATTTTCAGAAAAAATAAATAAATAAAAAACTATCAAATGACAGAAGAGATGCCCCCACCAATGGATCAGATTTTGTCATTTTGTTTTTGATTTTTGTTTTTTCCAGGCTTTCAGCACCGTTTGTCTATTTTTTTCTTTCTTTATTATTTTTTAAAGTTTAAAATAAAAAACGAAAAGTCGGAAGGAAAAGGGAGCGGGAAGTAGGGAACACCAAAAATTTGCGGCGCGTCACATATTAAAATGACAATATTGTCCTTCTCCTTCTCAGTTTTCGCAGCTCCATGTCTTGGGCCGTGTTGGCCCATGAAATGATGAATCTGAATGTACCGCGTACAGTATCAGGGGCAATTTCGTCCCACAACTAACGAAATGGGGACGGCGGGGGAATTTCAGACAAAGTTTTGAATTTAAGACAGTCAAAGACTCACAGTCTTCATATTCGAGCTAGAAAAGGAGAGAGAGCTTCGGAGAGTCTCGGACCAACTTCCTCCGATTCGTTTCCAAACTTTCCAATCTTTCGATCTAAAACGCTTGCTTAAGCATCCTTCTCTACTGGGTTTTCTTTCTTTTTTCTCTCTTTGATCGATACTACGGTTTAGAGAGAGCTTCGTCCTTCGAAGTTCGAGCACGGCGATGTAGAACAGATCAGCGGTTTTCAAAAGGTACTTTGTTCGGGTGCGTTTTCTTCCTCTCTTCGTTTTAAGGCTTTTAGTTCATTCAGAATCGAAAAGAAAAAACAAGTTATTGATAAAAACTTGCCTATTTGTTTTCTTTCTTGTCTGCTATTTTATCAGTTACAGAGTGAAAGTCGTCTTTGATTCTGCCATTTAAATAAAGCAATTATCTTCTTTTTAAGCTCATCTCGTGTTTTCATCATTGAGGCAGATCCATGTGGGAAAAATCTTTGAAAAGAAACAATCAGTGAGATGAATCGAGATTCTGTAATTGGATTTCTTGAAGAACCCATCCACTTAATTTTCTCAGTTTTTTTTTCTCCAAAAGCTCTACATTTGATTTCTATACAAACCCACATCATTCTTTCAGTTCTTTATGCCACAAACTGCATCTATGCTTTGAAATTTCAATTAAACTAGAAGCTTCTCTGTTGCTTCAGCTGCAAAGATGGGCAGAAATTTGAGTTCAGTACTCCAACAACAGCTAGAGAACCTTGACAAGGATTCAGAGAGTCGAAGATCAGCAATGAAAGCACTGAAGTCGTACGTGAAAGACCTTGATTCAAAGGCCATCCCTCTCTTTCTGGCCCAGGTTTCTGAAACCAAAGAGAACAGTTCATCCGGGGAATACACCATTTCTCTCTATGAAGTCCTTGCCCGTGTCCATGGTCCCAAAATTGTCCCTCAGATTGATAATATTATGTCCACCATTATAAAGACCTTGACATCAAGCCCAGGATCCTTCCCTCTTCACCAGGCCTGTTCGAAGGTGGTACCTGCCATTGCAAGATATGGGATTGATGCATCGACTCCCGAAGACAAGAAGAAAATGATTATACACTCCCTGTGTAATCCCCTGTCCGATTCACTCTTGGGTTTTCAAGAGGGGCTTGCCTCCGGGGCCGCCCTGTGTCTGAAGGCTCTTGTTGATGCTGATAACTGGAGATTTGCTTCGGATGAGATGGTGAATGAGGTTTGTCTGAAAGTTGCAGGGGCTTTGGAGGAGAAGCCTACCCAGACCAATGCTCACATGAGCTTGGTTATGTCTTTGGCGAAGCATAACAGCCTGACAATTGAGGCTTATGCTAGGTCACTCTTAAGATCTGGTCTGCGGATATTGAATGCTGGGGTTGTTGATGGGAATTCTCAGAAGCGGTTGTCATCCATTCAGATGGTGAATTTCTTGATGAAGTGTGTGGATCCTCGGAGTATTTCCTCGGAGCTGGGGACGGTGATTGGGGAAATGGAGAAGTGCAACTCTGATCAGATGGCATTTGTGAGAGGGGCTGCTTTTGAAGCGCTGCAGACTGCAAGAACAATAGCCACAGAGAAAGGTTCAAGGTTTGAGAAAGATGCAGGCTCAATCACGGGGTCAAACTTTAGTAAGAGAAGAGATCATTGCAGGAGTACAAAATCACCTCGTTCTGTATCACCAGAATCACAAACTGTCAATTCTTTCATCGAGTATGATTCATTGACTGAATCACCGATTTCAACAGGCCAAATTTCATGTAACTTTGATTACAGCAGAAGGTCTGTGAACCGGAAGCTCTGGAGGAACGAGAATGGGGGAGTTGATGTGTCACTAAAGGATGGTTTATATTCAGAGGTGGGTATGGGTAGTAACGTCTCAAATATGTTTCTTGAGGGTTTTGGGGATGGTGAGCGCCGCAACCAAGGAGATCATTCAGAGTTCTCAGGGTTTGTGCTGGACAGTCCAAGAAATTGTCTCCCACGTAGTGCCACTCCAAGCCCTCAGGTAAAGTGGTAAAACTAATCTTATATATCACACAGACACAGACACAGACACAGACACAGACACAGACACAGACACAGACACAGGCACAGACACAGGCACAGACACAGGCACAGTGAGGTGAGGACCCAGTCCAATAGATGGGGCCCTCTTTTATGCTAAAACTGGTATCAAAATCCCATCAATTTGGGGTATTGGGTGTTGGGTGAATGGCAGCTCAATGATAGTGAATGCTTTCTGATTCTGACCTTTTCAGGTTAAATAGATTATGACTGCATGTAGTCATTGGAGAAAATAGGTAAAAGGAAGTAATGATAGCATACATATGTCAGAGAGTGAACTTTTGTATTGCAAATGAAGACCTCAAGCTAATTAAATATGCTAAACATACTTTTTGGCACAAAATTGTAATTTCAGTGCATGCATCTAATCAGGGCCCATGTTACTAAAAGGTCATTTCTCTAGCGAAAGAATAGCTGATGTTAACTTTTCTTTGTTTATTTACATGTTTCAGAGGCCACGCTCTCAGTTCAACATTGATGATATCTTTACAACGCCAAGGAAGCTCATTCACTCCCTTCAGGATCCAAATAATGTCAACTCTGAATTTGCTGAGAAACAAGCCAGATGGTTCAGAAGCCCAGCCTCTAACCATTTACAGTGGAGCCCAGCAAGCAAATTCAACGGGAAAGAAGTCTTTTATGAATTAAATGGTAATGTTGGAGGCACTGAACAGCCATCTGAAACTAAGGGGAACGTCCAAGTTGGGTCTGAATCGGTGTCATCAACTGGGGATGTTCCTGCTGATGGTGATCAAGTATCCCATGAAGCAGTTCTCAAAGATAAAACTGGACTTGCAGGCAAAAATGTAAAATGGAGAAGTGTAGGACAACTTGTTCTAAATTTGGTCTGTCTCCTCTCCGTTCTTCTTGCAGTTTTCATGTCAGTAATTGGGACTGATAATCAGGAAGGCTGTAATCTTGTTCCGACCTAATTTGTTCAGTTTGTAAACAGAATATTCATTGGATCTTGCGTTCAGAGCTCTATATTATTACCCCCCTTTGTTGTAACTTTGAGTGTTTTCATTTGCTCAATGAAGGTAATTAATATATTGTTCTTAGCATATTCATTTGCTTTGTTTTGCCTAAACATTTTTAGTATGATTTTGATATCTGAATTGTGTACATATTGCTCACTCCTTTCATCTTCAAGCCCCTCAATTGTTGGTTTTTATAACAGTAGAAGCATCTACACATGTTTGCTGCACCATTCATGGTATGAGCCATGAATGAATATGTCAAATTCATCAGACCCATTTCTCTCTAGTCCTTACTACAAGTCTACAACCGAGTTTCTTTTGCCCTGTGCAATTTATATATCTATATATTAAGTATGTTTGTATGTGTTTGGAACCATGGGTGTTTTGAACTGTTTATTGACACGTAGGTGCCATTAGGCACTTCATCAATAAAACATTGAATAAATGCCTACCTGTTGGGGGAAGTGCTAAAATGAAGCTTTCCCCAACAATAGGCATGGACATAAATCAAGCTTGCTTTTACAAGTCTCTATGTGTACATGTGTACAGGTCTACATAATGGGGGAAATGTTGAAGTGGTGACGTTTTGATAAACATCTATGATCTATCACAAAACATCTAGGGAACAAAATGCATGCTAAAATGGGATGTGCTAAGTTGACACTTTCCTTATTTCTGGTTGTTTTTGAAAGGCACTTACCTTTTTTCTATTTTTTTTGAAAATTTCTAATTTTAAAATTGAAAATAACTCAAGCGGCCAATCGCCTTTAAGATAGTTATCTCTCCTCATTAACTCCCCATTAACTCTCTCTCTTCTTTTTATTAACTCTTTTAATTATATCTTATAATTGATTATGACATAAACTCTCTTTAAATAACTATTCTCTATTCTATACATTATTTCATTAAATTCATTAACTTTATATCTACATCCATTTTAATTTAAGGGTAAATTGGTAAAACCTCCCCTAAATTTTTTGGTTGTTGCTGAAACCACTCCTAAAGTTTGGTAATTGCAATCACCTCCCCTAAACTTTTTAACATAGTTGCAAGTATATTCCCTTCCTTTGAATCCTCTAAAAAGATGTATGAAAATGTCTAAAATACCTATGCAATTGCTTTTGACCAATATGTTTATTTTCCAAATTTTTTCCTCTTATAAATGATTATCGAAACCCTTCCTAGCTTCAATAATAATTGTATGGGTGTTTTGGACATTTCATGCCTTTGTTAGAAGATTATAGGCTGTTCATGGGTCTGGTTGGGTCGGTTTATTGGTGTTTTCCCAACTGACCCGACCTAGTTGGTTTACTTAGAAATGAAATTGAAACTGACCCTGTACTAAGTAAAACCGACCTGGTTAGTTTGAGTCGGTTTGGATTGGTTTTGTGAATGATTCTCTTGGTGTGAACGGTAAAGGATTCAAGTCTAAGAAGCGAAGGTTGGATTCTTGGAAATTAAAAATGATTTAATGGATTAAAGCTGAAATTTTATATATAATATGTATATTTTCACAAAAATATATTTGAAATATATATTAAAACTGAAATATGTCTGATATATATATATATATATCTGAAATATATTATATATATAATATATATCTAAGTCGGTTCGGTTTCGGTTTTCACGAGCCATCGGTTTATGTTTTTTTGTAACTCGAAATTGATCAGTGCTGAAGAAAAACTGGCCGACTTGGGTTGGTCGGTTTGGGTCTTGTTATGAACAACCCTAGAAGATTATAGTAGAAGGAGTCTACTTGCATTTATGTCAAAAAGTTCAAGGGAGGTGATTGAAATTACCAAACTTTATAGGAGGTTTCAGCAATTTACCCTTAATTTAATTATAATTTTAGATACATTAGATATATTTTCATTATATTATAATTATTAAAAAAATTAATTATATTAAAATAGAGATATTCAATGATTAATTATATTAATTTTAGATACATTATCCATAACTACATTTATGTGTGTGTATATAATATTTTTAATTTGTACATTTTATTTTAATTTTTAAATTTTTATAAATAAAAGCCCAAAATTGAATTTTAAGGCCAGAAATTGAGTTTTTTTTTTTTTGTATAAAGATTGCGAAGCATTACTCAAAATAAAAAAAAAATCACCCCCAATTGGATAACCAAGCATAAACTTAACTCCATAGAAGTTCTCAATACCTTGTACATTATAACTTGTGACCCAATGACTAGATCAAAAAGGGTTAGTGGTTCAAATTCAATTGCCCATATTGAATAGGTTTTCACCAAATCAATGGTTTTTGACAAAATGGTGGGTTTTAGGAAAACTAAAATTATAAATAGCCGTAGGTCATGATTTGAATGGTTTAATTGTCTAAGTCAGTGACATGTTGAAAACATTGAATAAAATATCATAAAAACTATAATTAATTTATATTTCATTTAAAAATAATAAAAACTAATTAACCATAGTAAAAAATAATTTATTAAATTACTTATATAAAAAATTATTAATTGTTGTTATTGATAAAAATATTTTTATAATATAATAAAAATAAAGTAATTAATAAAAACTAATATCAATTTAAAATTAATTTAAAGCTAACACAAAATTATCTAACAATTATTAGTATAACTAATTTCTACTAAACTAAAACCAACTTAAATTCCACTAAAAAATAAAATCTTAATATAATTAATTAATGTTAGTAAGGATTAATAAAAACAAAAAATAATAAAATTTTATTAATTTTGAATATTGTTTAGTTAATTTATAATCTATTTAAAATCCATTTAAAAATAGAAAAAAATCCAAAAACCTTGACTTTCTAACAATCTTATGAACATTCCCTGTGTTTTGACCTTAACAAAAACCCCCCTATTGTTTTGAAAAAAAGTGCAAAAACTCCTTCCTAAAACTCCGTCAACACTCCAAATTCCAAATGGAAAGTGTTTATGTAATTGGAAATGTCATAAAACTCCTTCCTAAAATTTTTGAATAAAGCACGTGCATCGCACATGTCGAGACTAGTAAGAAAGAAAAGCGAAAAAAGCTGTTTGATAAAACAAAGGCCGGGATGATTACAGTTACAGAGTACACATCAAGTTGCAACACCATCAAATATTGTATATGCTTCGATTTATAATTTACACAATTCAAGTTATTGACAAAAAATAAAAAAAGAAAAAGAGAATATCTTAGACAAGCAATAAAAATTGTTAAAAAGAGGGTGAAAGGAGGTTATCAAGGACATTTCCATTCTTTTCCTTTTAATACATCCAAAACTTTTGTTTCATTGAAAGTTACCAAAAAACTCATGTTGGTATATAATCCTCATCCATACCTGCACTTCTCAATCAATACCCACTTTTGTCTTTCCAACTGCATGTTTTTGCATATAGAGTGGAACTGATCTCCATTGCATTTAATCCAACATTCTTACCCAAGGTTTTAGGTAAAAGCATTCAGCAAATTTTGCAATACCATATTGATCTAACCACCAAAACAACAAAAAAAAGGAGAGTATGCCCAAACACCACCAATTTTCGAGTCTAACCCGCCAATGGGAGAAGGGCACGTTGACCAGGCCAACGTTAATGCGCTCTGCTTGGTTCACTCGGACGGTTGATGCAGACATGAACCAATTCGTGCGGACACGAACTGATCTGGAATACAGACAAAAGGGCTTCTGCGGTTCATCCACGGTGACAAGGAGACCTCTCGCGGCGACGTGTTCTTCTTCTCCTCTTCTCTTCTTCTTCTTCAACAAGTAGCTCCAATGGTAGGGCCGATGGCCATTCTTCTTCTTCTCCGGTATGACCGTTCCTTTCTATTCCATGTTATTTTTTTCTCTTAATATTCCAAGCAATGAATATTAAGAGTGCTAAACCCCACTCTTTTTGAAATGCACAATGATCCTTAAAGATTCGTCAGGTTCTTCATCTCTTCAATCTTTTGTCCATCCCCAGTTCCTCCAAATAAGGGTGGCCATGAGTCGAGCTCTTTATGAGCTATTCGAGCTCAGTTTGGCTCGGTTTCAATCGAGTTTTAGTCCAATTTATAGGCTCGATTAGTAAACGAGCCGAGCTCGAATATTATAATAATAATAATAGTATATATAATTATAGAAAATTATATATATAATAAAAATATTATAATTCTTAATTTTTTAAATATCAAATAAAAAATATTTTTTATATATAATTTTTTATTTTTATAATATATTTTTTCTCATATCGAGCTCAAACTTATGAATTTTTGACTCGAGCCGAGCTCAAGCTCAATGTTCTATCTCGAACAAAGCTCGAGCCTTGTACAAACTTGGCGAGCCGAACTGGAGCCTCATACTACTATTTGATTCAACTCGGCTCGAGTCCACCCCTACCCACAAAGAAGAGTGAGAAAGCGTCTCCGAGCTAGATAATTCTTCATGCTTGGTAAGTAAGTAATGCTTCCACAATTTTTGAGCTTCAATCTATGTAATTTGGGAAGTTTAGAAATTGTTTTGCAGAGTTTCTTGATAGGAGTTTCTGAACCGTGTACCCAGAGAGTAAGGAATCCGATGAATATTGTTATGATGACCACCACATTGCTGTAGGATTGTTCTTATTCTCTCGCAGGAACTGAACTCCTCAAGAGCTTTTGCCGAATGTACTTTTGCAAAGTATTGACAAATGGCGTACACTTAATCAATGACAAGCCTGTTCGAAGAGTCTGAATCTTCAATTTTCAAACATTTCTAACTAAAGAGCCAGTGCGCAAAATCATGGATTAGATCATGCATTCGATAAAGTGAGTTTTTATTTGAAGCACCTGTTGTTAGAGGAAGGGAATCCAAACACACCACAACATCACATTAGCATCTCATACTACTAGCATGGGATAAATTGATTGTAACATTACACCATGCTCTGCAGTCCCGGCGCTCGTGCAAGCTGGCTTTGCACTAGTCCACCAAGTCCCGGCCAAACACTGCAATACCGATGTTACCACTTGCGCCGCATAAATGCAATTAGAAGGCATAGTGTAGGCTCTGATACTATTTGTTATGTGCTTTAAGAGAATTCATGCCTAAAAGCTAGCTGTTAGAGGGAGGGAACCCAAATGCATATATACCCCACAACAACATCCCATACTACCGATGTGGGATACCTCACATCAGCATCCCATACTACCAACATGAGACAAATGGATCGTAACAACGCCATTGTTTGTGCTTTGAAAGAAAGACGTAGAAAACAAATAATTGAAGTAACCATGTCCCATATTTTCTATTTTTCTCACTGCATGCGGCGAAATAAATCCTTCCACTATCCATAAGTGGACTAGTTTATTCTTCTCAAATTCAGAACCCTTAGGAATTATGGAACCATATGTAAAGCATAGCCTCAACTATTTAGAAAGGGCTAGACAGCTTTCCAAAAGAGCCTGAAAAAGCTCATTGTTGTCTTCCAATAGGTCCCCATAATTCACTATTCAAGATATTTGTCTAATCTTCTTCCTCGATAATTTTGGAATTCAAGAAATGCCCGAGGACCTTCGCTACCAGGGGCAGACCAGTACACTTGGTTTGAACTTTCTCACGCAAGGTCGAGCTTACCACCGGAGCTACTTGTGGAAGAAGAAGAACTCTTTGTTGCCGTCGATGAACCACCGGAGCTCTGTCGCCGCAGATGGAGGAAGGGTTTGGTGGATAGGTAGGGTTCAGTGGAAGGAAATAAAATCAAAGAAATGAGGTCGTTTTGCCTGTGTTCCAGACCGGTTCATGCGGACACAAACCGATTCCAATTAAATCAACCAGACCACGTTAACGTTTAAACGCACGTTAATGCTGACATGATCGACGTGTGCTCCTATTCGCGGGTTCTCGCGTCCAGTGCACCCATGGGTGCACAAAATGCGGACTCCCAATTTCTTCTACAGAAATAATAGAATATGTTTCAACTGTTGGTAGGATAGCAACTTATATAAGAGCAGGATAAGAAAGATTTCCTTTTAAAAAATTAGATAGGACCAAATGTCATGTTAAGATTACAAGAGCAACAGAACCCGTTGTATGGCAAAATAGCCATAATTCAAACTTTGAGCTGATGTTCAGGACCATGAGCCTGTGTTAGAAATCAAAACAGGTATTGGTTTGTTAACAATGAAAGAAATTCCACACCAAGTCAATGATGTGGCTCATTTAAATGAATTATGTCAAAACCAAACAACTTATTCCAACAAATCATTGTACATGCTTGAAATAAGTATAATTATAAGCATATATCGATAATTACAACCAAACAAGAATAATGCAAATAAACCAGACCAAATGTGACATATGCTCTAGTTTTTTTATAGTAATAGTTAATATGGACCATGAAGGAAGATTTGTATTGGGAATTCTTAATTTGAGAGCATTGACCCGGAAGGAGATTCTTAGATGGTCATTTGATAGCTCCGGTGCCCCCTTGGCATCCCGCATCCAATATGAATATATAACTTTCAAATGGAACTCAATCCAAAGAACTTTGTGTAGATGATGAGCCCTTGTGATGGGTTTGGTAATACATTATGATACGGAACCAAGAAGGATGGATGGAGAAGATAATAGTTTCTCTTGATGTATTACCAATTCAATAGGTTACAACTCTATTTATAATAGAGCTAATTATAATAGGGATACAATAGAGAGACAAGGTCGGCAACCTAAAGAGGATACAATAAGGAAAGAAGTAAGAGATGAGAAGATAAGATATGTACAACTATCTCCTAAAAGGAAGGAGATAATGAAACCAATTTTGATAGAATACGCTAACATCCCCCCTCAAACTCAAGATGGTAATGTATCAGTCATCTGGAGTTTGCCAACGAGAGCACGAAAGTGAAGAGGAGAGTGAGCTTTGGTAGACTGATCCTGGGAAGGGACATGAATAAGGCGAACAGTATCCTCAAGCACATGATGACGAATAAAGTGACAATCAGTCTCAATATGCTTTGTGCGCTCATGAAATACATCATTGTGGGCAATCTGTATGGCGCTACGATTGTCACAGTGAAGAGGGGTTGCAGATGAATGAGTAATTCCCATGTCATGGAGTAACCATCGTAACCATAACAGCTCGGAGGTAGTGTCAGCAAGAGCTCGATATTCAGCTTCAGTACTGGAACGAGAGACANGTCATGGAGTAACCATCGTAACCATAACAGCTCGGAGGTAGTGTCAGCAAGAGCTCGATATTCAGCTTCAGTACTGGAACGAGAGACAACCGTTTGCTTCTTACTAYGCCAAGAKATAAGRGAATCTCCAAGAAAGAAGCAATAACCAGTAGTGGAGCGTCTATCAGTAGGATCACCGGCCCAATCAGCATCAGAATATGCAATCAAATGAAGAGAGGAAGAACTGGAGTAGTGAAGTCCATGAAACAAAGTGCCCTTGACATAACGGATGATCCGAAGCACAACAACATAATGAGTAGTGCGATGGGCAGACCTGAACTGACTCACAATATGGATAGCATACGCAATATCAGGACGAGTAACAGTAAGGTATACAAGACTGCCAACTAGTTGCCGATATAAGGTGAGGTCACTTAGAGGAGTACCATCAGTGGCTGGCAAATGGGCATTAGGCTCAATCAGAGTGTTAACAGTCTTAGTATCAGTGAGTTCTGCACGAGAAACAAGGTCAGTGGCATACTTGGTCTGAGACAGATAATATCCCGATTGGTCGGAGGAGACCTCAATGCCTAAAAAATAAGTTAGTCGGCCAAGATCTTTCATTTCAAACTGTTTGCTAAGAAAGGTCTTAAGAGCGGAAATGCTCTACAAATCATCGCCAGTAATGATCATGTCATCCACATAAAGGAGGAGAAGTACACAACCCTGAGAGGTTTTTCGGATGAACAAAGCATGATCATAAGTGCTAGATTGAAAACCAAACTAACAAACAGTAGAGCTGAATTTGGAGAACCATGCTCGAGGCGCCTACTTAAGTCCATATAGAGCCTTACGGAGACGACAAACCTGATTAGAGAGATGATCATAACCAGGAAGGGACTGCATATAAATCTCTTCAAAATATCACCATTGAGAAAAGCATTCTTAACATCCATTTGAAATAACTGCCAGTGCTTAGCTGCAGCAATCGTAATAAGACTGCGAACAGAAGTGAGACGGGCTACTAGGGCAAAAGTCTCCTCATAATCAATGCCATACTCCTGTGTGAACCCTTTAGCTACCAATCTAGCTTTATACCTTTCAACTAAACCATCTGCCCGGGTCTTGATTTTGTAGACCCATTTGCAACCAATCACGAATTTATATGAAGGCAGGTCAACTAAATCCCAAGTATGAGTGCTTGTAAGAGCTTGAATTTCTTTTGCCATTGCTTTCTGCCATAGAGGGTCAGTACTAGCCTCATGATAGGTACAAGGCTCATATAAAGATACAATGGTAGAATAACAATGAAAATCACAAAGAAGAATGGAAGGTTTAGTGACCCTACCAGAGCGACAGAGTGAAACATCAGAATGAGCAGGGTCGAATTCATCAGGAGGAATCAAGGGCTCAGAAGAAGGCAGAGTTGGAGGATCCATAGCCAAGGTAGATGCATCAGGAGAGGTTGCAGGTTGTGTAGTACTGTTAGAGCTATCAGATGAAGAAGTAGTCGGACTTGCAGGTAAATCATCAAGAAAAAATGAGATAGTAGGATCAGTAAAAAAATGTGAAGATGTAGTGGTAACTCGAAATGGGGAGAGATTGGAGAACATTTTGTGTTCCCAAAAGGTAACATGACGAGATATGYGAAGTCRTTRGGAAAGAGGATCCCAACACCGATATCCTTTATGTTCAATACCATACCTGAGAAAACAACATAGACGTGCTTTTGGTTCCAATTTGGTATGTTCATGAAGTTGTAATAGAACAAAACAAGCACAACCAAATACACGAAGAGATTGGTAATCAGGGCAATGGCCATACAATCGTTCATAAGGATAAATGTTACCAATAACAGGAGAAGGAATGCGATTGATGGTATAAACAGCAGTGAGGGTTGCTTCCCCCCAAAAACGTTCAAGACAAGAGGAAGAGATTAAAAGAGCTCGAACAGTATCAAGAATATGCCTATGTTTTCGTTCTACACGCCCATTTTGTTGAGAGGTACCGGGACAAGATCTATGAATGATAGTTTCATTTTGTGAAAGAAATTGGGTAATGATAGAATCTCTATATTCCATGGCATTATCAGTGCGAAAAATTTTGATGATAGAGGAAAACTGAGTTTTGATCATGGTGGCAAATTGAATATAAATTGTAGGTAATTCAGATTTATTACGCATGAGATAAATCCATGTATATCGAGAGAAATCATCAACGAAGATCACAAAATAACGCGA
>NW_010729179.1:1410684-1443337 GCF_000365185.1 Nelumbo nucifera
AGGACCCAAACATCCATTAGAAATTAAAGATCCTAATTTAGAGGTAGAAATGTGACCAAGGCGAGAATGCCAGATATTAGAGGTGACAACAACAACAAGAGATGGTAATTGAAGAGATGATAGCTCAAACAGTCTCCCAACCTTACGGCCTATCCCAATGATCTTCCCTGTCCGTGGATCCTGCACAGTACAACCACGACTTGAGAAATATAGTTCAAAATCAAGTTCACATAATTATCCAACATATATAAGATTTAGAGATAATTGATGTACCAAAAAAATGTTAGGAAGTGACAAACGAGATGTTGAAACAATGCCTATACTTTTGACAGTTAAGGTGGAACTATTGGCAGTATGAACAATTGGTGCAATAGAAGGATGTGACTTGGAAGTAAACAGTGATGAATTGGATGTCATATGATTGCAACAGGCAGAATCAAAATACCATGATGAGGTAGTACTTGGAGTGACGGACAAGACTGAATTAGAAGGCATACCAGAATCAGGTTGGAGCTGGTGAAGAAGAGCTTGAAGTTCTCTAAGAGAAAATTTTGGAGATGTGTTATCAGAAGAATTCTCTGTGGCAACAGCTGCAGTAGAACTCAAAGCCTGAGAACCCATGGATGAGGACTTCTGTCCAGACGCCTTTTTGGCTTGCAAGCGACGACAATCAGAAATAGTGTGACCAGTCTTCTTGCAGTAATTGCAGAAAGTCCGTTTTGAAGATTTAGTTGAAGAAGTAGTAGACGTACCCAGAGTAGCAAGAACAACATCAGTAGATAATAAGGATCGCTCATCTCGAATTGTTTTTAGACGAGTTTCTTCAGAAAGCAAATCTTTGATCACAACTTCAAGAGAAGGCAATGGACTATAATGAAGTAGAGTACCACTAATAGGTTCATACTCATCCCTGAGAGTCATCAGAAGATGCCAAACACATTGGCGATCGCGAAGCTTGGAATAGGTAGTAGCTGCAGAGGTACTATCCCATTCAGGTTGACACTATGCTAACTGATCCCAAAGAACTTGTAATTCAGAGACATAACTGTGAATGGTCTGTTCAGGTTGCTGCTTCATACGGTGAAGACGGCTATAGAGCTGAAACTGATGCACATCATCAGAAATAGAATAACGAACTTGTAAGAAATCTCGTACCTCTTTAGGAGAGTCATATCTACGAAATTCCAACTTGATGCTTGCAATACAAGTATTGAAACCAGGTCAATATTTGATGATTTTTCCCATCCCATTTTTCTACTCGTTCAGCAAATTTATCTTCTGTTTCATCAGCAATTTTAGTAGGTTTGGGAATCTCACCCGTCACATATCACCATAGAAGGCGTCCCTTGAGAAAACTGCACATCTCCTGGGACCATAAATCATAATTAGAGCCATCGAAGGTAACAGTGATGGGATGAGAGATATGTTGAGCAGCTTCAGATGAATCCATGAGGAGAAACACAAAACTCTGGAGCAACACAAATCAAGCAAAAACTTAATACTGTCTTTAAGAAACAAGGAAGACCCGGGGCTCTCGCTCAGGCTCAGGCTCAGGCTCAGACCCGTATTCGTTTTCTTGCTTTCTTCAATCAATTCTGTTTCTGTCTTCCCCCAACTAAGCCTTAGCGACTAGCTCAGACAACAGCAATGGCGAGTCAAGCGATTGAGAATTACAGAGAGAAGATATCGCTGCAAGGGGAAATCGCTGCAACTTCTGGATGAGATATCGCTGCCCAAGAGTCTGTTGCCGCTGGATGGCACGGAGGAGGTGGGATACAACAGGGAAGCCGGGTTCGTCTGGCTTAAGGAGGAAGAATGCAAAACACCTTCAAGTGCATGGGAAGTAGGTCTCGTACGCAAATAAGATTACCGCCTTCGTGGAGAACCACCGGATGAAGAAGCTGATCGGGGTAAAGGAGCTCCTGATTCGGGTTGGGTCACCCTCTCGTACTAGAACATAAATCTTCTACAGTTCACCTGGTTTTTCCTTCGCTTCTTTTTCATTCATGTTATCAAGAAATTCTGATGGTGCCAAAGGCCGAGAAGAAGCCCACAGAGAAGAAGCCTGTAGCTGAGAAGCCGACCGAAGAGAAGGAGAAGGTGGCTGAGAAAGCACCGGCTGAGGAAAGAAGCTGTCGAAGGAGGGAGGTGCGTCTGCTGGTGACAAGAAGAAGCAAATAAGAATTGATTTGCGTGCACCGGAAGTCGTGTACAGGACGACGATCACGATGAAAGGTTATGCGAGGGTGCTAGCCTTCAACCCGAGGTGCTATGATAATTGGTGCAACGACAGCGTGCACTCATGAGAGGGCGCCGACGAAGCTCAAGTGGAGGGACGGATCCGATCAGGCTCTGATACCATGATACGGAACCAAGAAGGATGGATGAAGAAGATAATAGTTTCTCTTGATGTATTACCAATTCAATAGGCTACAACTCTATTTATAATAGAGCTAATTATAATAGGGATACAATAGGGAGACAAGGTCGGCGACCTAAAGAGGATACAATAAGGAAAGAAGTAAGAGATAAGAAGATAAGGTATGTACAACTATCTCCTAGAAGGAAGGAGATAATGAAACCAATTTTGATAGAATACGCTAACACATTATATAGGGATCATTTTAAAGGAGGCCTATACTTGTTTTGTATGTTTTGCAGATTGTTTAGACTTCCATTGGCTGCACATACTGAGGGGGGCTTTGACATGTTTTACTTTGTCTAAGAGCAATTCTAGACATTCTAAAAAAAAGATTAAAGGGCTCACAAGGAATATGATAGTTAATTTTCAGTGGGTGGACAGATGGAAAATGCCTTGACTGATTCTCTTGCTAAACAAGGGGCTTCTCGGGTTATTTTGTATTGGGCTATTGGGCTTCTCTATTATTTTATCTTTGCTTTGTGTAATCGGTTAAAGGTTAGATCTCTGATAATTAGTGAAAATCAGAGGTGATGTGTCTAACAAAAATAATTAGTGAAAATTTGTTCTTGAAAGAATGATCTCTGATAATGTGTTAGTGTCTCATGAAATACTACATTTCATGAAAACAACAAGACAAAAATAAAGTTTCATGGCCATAAAGCTAGATATGAACAAAGCTTATGATAAAGTGGAATGGAGGATCATAAACACTTGCGCCTAAGAAGAGCCTTAGAGGGAAGTCGATTGTTCAACAATAGGAACATAAACACTTGAAGTTTTGCCGGGCACATAAGTTTCCAAATGTTCCTATTCCAATTAAAACTATTTATTGGATTTGAAATAATACCACATTTCAATCTATAGGCAGAATTTGATGAAAATTTGCCATTAGCATTAAACCACCACACCAATTCATCATCTTTAGACTCATATGGGATGAAAATAGTTTTGATCTTCAGCCAAATATCATAACAAGACTGCATATTTTCTATCTATTCCAAAATTTCTTATCTAGATCAATCACATCACTAAGAGTCCCTCATTACCAATGTTTCCTTGAGGAACCAAATCAGCAATAGCTTTATCTCTAATCTCCAATCCATCTATCTCTCCAAAAATTCATTGATTTTCCATTACCAATTTCCCAGCCCAAACCCTTCATAAGAAGCTCTCTAGCTTAGAGGATCCCTCTCCAAGCCCACAAGATACTTTTCTCGACTTTAGCATCTAGAAAATTACTTGCTTTTCGATATTTATTTTCATTAGTAAGAATTTTCCAACCTAATCTTGTAAAGTTGGCTTCATTAACCCAGGCAAGGTTCTTAAGGCCTAAACCACCCTTATCTTTAGGAGTACAAACTCTTTCCCACTTCATTAGGTGAATCGGCTTCCTGCCTTTAAAGTTGGACTAGAGAAATCCCCTTTGAATTCTATCAATCTCCTTAATCATATTCTATGGGATTTGAAAGGATCTCATAACAAACTGAAGAATCCTACTGATAGTGGAGTTAAGAAGAGTGATTTTTCCAACCATAGAAAGAGAATTCCTTTTCCAATTAGCCAGCCTACTAACATTTTTCTCACATAGATCATGAAAAGTGTTTTTTTGTGACCCTACCCCTAATAATGGGGGCTCCTAAATAGGATTTTTAGTTTGCTTCTAATGGAATTTTCATAATTTTAGCTAAATTTTCTTGAATCTCCTAGGCATGTTCTTAGAGAAAATAATTGAAGATTTTGCAAAATTAGGGCTTTGACCCGAAGCCTTAGCAAAGTCATCAAGGATTCTTCTCTATGTTCTCACTTGTTTCCCACTAAAATGATGGGACTCCATATTCCAAGAATTGGGATCTAATTCCACCTTTTTTCCCATCCCATCTCATGACATCCCATAAATTAAATATGGGGAGAGAGGAATATTCTAGAATATTCCATACTTTTCTCTCCCATTAGACGTGTTCATGGGCCGGGTTGCCGACAGGCTAATTAGACCTGGCCTGTTATAAGTCGGGCTTGGCCATAATTTTAGGCCCGTGGGCTTGGGCTCAGGCCTAAAGCATCAGTCCCGACTTTTTTTTTGGGTCGGGCTCGGGCTTTCTCAAAAAAGCCTGGCTTGAGCCCGAACCCGATTTGATATTATATATTAAATAATAAAAATATATTTATTTAATATATATTATATTTTTTCTTTATTCTTCTCTTTTTTTCCTTGTAATAGTGAGATGTTTATTATTTTTGAGTTTTGATGGTTTTTAATATAAATAAAACACTTTTTTATTGAATAAAAAAAGAAAAAGATTTTTATTTTCAAATTTCTGGCTGGGCTTTAGGCTTTATATGAAGGCTGGGCTCGAGTTTGAGACCTAGGCTTCATGGTCGGGCTGAACTCGAATTTGAACCCGTGCTTAAGACCTAGGCCCGATGGTTGAGCCAGACTCAGACTCGGGCCTAAATGTATTCTGTTGATACATATGCAAAGCCTGGCCCGACCCGACCCATGATTAGGTCACTTCCCATCTCTTACATTTTCCTTCAAACCAAACACATTTATATTAGCTATGTAATTGGATTGGCTCTTTGGAGTTTGGACCTTGATGGGCTATTCTGAGATGTGGGTTGAAATCAGGGCTCAGGGTGGCGCGGCTTCTAAATATTTTTCTACTGAGGTCTTATTTCTTTCTTTTTTTCATTTTTTTGGAGATTACTGATTTAGCTGTTTGGATAGCCGTCACTTGAGCGAAGGAAGAAGGTAATCTCAAGCTATTAGCGAAAAAAACAAGGTAATCTCAAGTTTCTCCTCTTTCTCTGTATTGATTGATTTTCTCTTTTGGTTGGGTTCGTGCAGTAGTCCATAGTAATGCAATTCCTACTGGTTGTTTTTGTTCCTAGTGCACTATCTTGAGGTTTCAATTTCTGGGTTTTGATCTAAAGGTACATGTAATAACGGGTCTGCTCTGGTTCGGGCTTATAGTAAGAGTTTTTACGATTTATTTTATATGCAAAATTTCATAGTTTTGATGAGACAACGGCAATAACTTTTCATTTGATCATGTTTGGATTCAGTCCTTAATCGAAAAGTTGCAATAGTTTCATCTAGGTTTGTGGTTTTGATCTGATATTCTCACTGTTGTATAGATTATTCGTATTTGTGCTTTGGGTTTATTTAGTTTCGTACTTTTTGTTTAAAATTGTGTCTATCTTTGTCTTTGATTCGACTTATACTTCGAATTTGGGCATTAGTAACTAATCGTTATTGGAATTTAGTGTTTCTAGTTCGAGAATCTGATTATTCTTGTTCTGATATCTATATAGTAAGATTGTCGCAATCATTCTCTTTGGTTTTGTGCTTTTGGGTATATTATATAATAACTTGCAGTATGTTCTCATTGATTGCCTTCAGTACTTCTATAAGTTGATAAGTAAGCTTACTTTATCTGGGTTTATTCCTCCCACAACGACAAAGAAGGTTTCCATCTAAAATAACATTTGATCTTTCTGTGATTTGGTACATAAGCAATAAGGTGATGGGAAAGGATTCGAAACCAAAGGAGTCAGGAGGGAAGGGCAAGGGAAAGCAGGCAGGGGGTGGAAGTGATGAAAATGCTTCAAAGGGTAAGGGGAAATCTGGGAAGTCAGCAGATGGACTTGGTACCTGCACTTATGTCAAAGGTCCTTTCTTATGCCTTAAACATCTTAGACTTGTTGCAATTTGCCTTTTGTATATTAGTTTGTGGTGTCGTTATCTCTTTGATATTGTATGTCTCATTGCTTCATGGTGAACTGGATGGACCACAAAAGGTTTTAAGAATGATAAGATCACTAACATCAGATGTGATGTATGGGATGCTTGATTTATATTGTGGAGTCCTTGGCGTAGGTGTGTCATTCTAGACTCATTTGGGATAATTTTAGTTGAGATTTATGTGCATCTATTGAAGGATCCCTTTCTAAGAATCATAGTTGTGTGGTGTTTTGGATATGATTGTTATTCTTTTATCAGCAACACAGAAATGATTTATATAATTGTTATTCAATAATTTGATTTTACTCAACGGATAGCTTTTGCAGATATATTAAAGCTTGTGGGTAACTTTTTTTTGTTTGAAAATAAACATCTTTGGAAAATCATACTATACCCAAAAAGTCATTATTCTTGATCTTAGGCACATGTTGCTCTTCTAATTGTATGACAATCAGCCAAACTACATGATTTGTGCAAGAATTGCTGCCACCCATTTGAAAAGAAATCCATCGCCAGCATTGTAGAATTTGACATGTTTTCTCTCTGGTTTTATGTTGAAGATCAAATAATTTAGGATGCGCTTTGGTAAGAGTTCAAATGCAAATATTTATGGTTTTGTATTGATATCTTTTGTTTTCATACCAAAAATATTTGGTTATGATGAATACAAATGTGAATTTCAAGACTGGAATTTACTTTTTTCACATTGACTAACTTTGAGTGCAAAAGTTTGTTTCCAGTTTTTGGAAGCAAACTTTGCTCCCATTTTGAATGCAAACATGTCAGAAAAAATAAAATTTCTTTCATTTTCATTACAAAGATGTATTCTTACCAAAATGCCTGCAAAACTGAACCAGAGTGCAAATTCACTCTTATCAAATGCAGTCTTATATGCAAATTGATCTTTTGCATCCCATGTTATTGTGATAAATAAATGAATTTACTTTTATGCTCATTTTCCTTCAAAATTCTCCTTTGCTGTGTATTGTTATGCCTAAGTAAGGTATTGACTCTTTATTCTGCCTATTTTTCTTCTTATTGGAACCCATACATAAATTTTCTAGGAAGTTCTGATATTAAAACTTACCTGGCTTTCATATGGCTTAATCCATCTTTGGCAATTTGTTTCAGCAAGGCATATCTTATGTGAGAAGCAAGGGAAGATCAATGAAGCATATAAGAAGCTACAAGATGGTTGGCTAAGCAATGGAGACAAGGTTCCTCCTGCTGAATTTGCAAAGGTAGCTTTGTCTCATGTAATCCTCCAGCTTCCATGTTTCCTTAATATATTTCAATCAAGCCATTAAGTTCTAAATTGAGTTTTGTACCCAAGGCTAGACCTTGGTCTGTGGACAAGGACACAAAGTCTGAGCCCTGAGGTCCCCATGATTTACCACCTGACCCATATTCTGAGCATTGGAACTCACTGTCAGATGGGTACTACCTGGAGGATCTGCTGGGACAAACATCAGGATGCACAGAACTATAAATAAATCTCTGGTTTTACTTCATTTATGGTCGAGAAAAAGTTGTCTTAAGTTGAAAGTAGTTTTAGAGGTAACACTCAATCAGATGGTTAAAAGTATCCCATTAAGATGGCTGTCACCGATTCTTGAAAATTTGACCAGCAATTTATGGGCACCTTCCTCCTGCACTGAAGTCTGGAAGTAAAGTCTTGTGTACTACAACAGCATTTCTTATAATTTACTTGGAAGATATTGACTCCAGTTTTCTGAAATTTCCAAATCAGAATGCCTTACAGATATTTTAAATTAGATAGTCCAACTCATTAGTCAAATAATTGTACATTCAATCTGCAGAGTTGTGTCCAAACACAAACACCAAGTCATTATATCCTGAGGATCTTTCAAAAAAAAAAGTCATTACATCCTAAGGAGAAAATAAAAGCTGTCGCCTAATTCTGGTCCTGGTGACTTGTGGGGGGGAGGGGACTGGGTATTGTTCAAACCTTCGCCTTTTCTCAACCAAGTGGCCATCCTCAGACTTAAACTTGCATTCTCCCTATTGTCAGCCGAAGATTATATGATCCTTAGGAAAAACCTATATAGAATAGATCCGTGGAATTTCTGGTATTTATAAGCAGATGAAGAAAATAGTAAAGTTTTCGATGGTAGGTCTCCAATGGTGCATTTCTCTCATTACCAACAAAAAAGGTGCATTCCTCATTCTTCTGTTTCTTCCACCTCTTTGTTTTATTTTTTCAGCTAGCTTCTGAATATTCGGAGTGCCCATCTGGAAAGAAAGGTGGGGACCTTGGATGGTTTCCTAGAGGAAAGATGGCAGGCCCATTTCAAGATGTTGCTTTCAGCACCCCTGTTGGAGCTACCAGTGCACCATTTAAATCGACGTACGTATTTGCAACTCCTGGTCTTTGATCCTTAATTTACAATCATCACTACACATGTCTGGGCTGGCTGATATCTTATATGACATAAAACAATCAGGCTTGAGTGGATTGAACCATGTGTAAGACCATGCAGTGTAGATAGTTCATTTTTAAGAGCAATTGCATTCTTAATACCCAAATCAACCACCACTATTTGAACCCTTGATGAGAGTTAACACGACCTCTATATGACTTCAAGGGTATGCTGTAGTCTGTAAGTCAATATTCTTCACTTTCTGTAATTAGAGGTGTAAAATGGGCCGTGCTGGGCCAGCACGGCACGGCCTGTGTGCGGCCGGTGCAAAGTGTGGGCTGTGCCTCCCTCCCCCAGGATATTTTGGGGGGGTTGGCCCGGCATGGCCAAGGGCCTGAGCCCGTGCTGGGCCGGGCTGGTTCGTGGGCCAAGCCTTGGGCCAGGCCGGGCCAAAGTTATTTATTTAAAAAATTGAAAAAACTTAAAATTTTAATTTTATATGAATTTTGATGTATACAATTGCTTATATGTACAATAATTAAATAAAATAGTATAATAAAATTGAAAAAATGTTTATTTTATTAATATATTATATATAATTATAATTTATATAATATATAATATATATATCTATATATATATATATTTATAAAATATATATGAGCTGGGCTGGGTCGGGGTCACGGGTGACACGGCACGACAGTGCGGGCCATGCCGGCCCGGCCCACTGACCTGAAACCCCAAGCCTGGCACAGCCCATTGGCCCATACAATCATGCCGGGTTGTGGACCATTGGGTCAGGCTGGCGCAAAATTTTGCCACCCACGCGGTGCGGCCCAATTTAAACCTCTATCTGTAATCCGTCTCTAAAAAATAAAACATGTTCTTGTACTCAAGCTAAGGTCTATATTTATTATTTTCAGTAAATTTATTTGGTCAGTCGGATTTTTTTTTTTCAGTGACATCCAACTCCACTGGTAGCCTTGTGAAAGAACCTCTTTTATTTTCTGGCCTTACGCATACCTATGCAGCACTATTGTAGTTGAGAAAGAACCTCTATACTGTGTATCTTTTGTTTTCTACAGCCCTACCAGTACATACTCGTTATGATTTATGCAGCATTTTTGTAATTGGGTTTTGTCTGCAACTTCCCAATTAACACTACTTCCAAGTTCTAATAGCAATAAAGTTTGAAGTTCTGTAAGCGTATTTAGCTCAGCTAGTTGACGTACTTTTGTGTTGTGGAAAATGATGCAGGCATGGATACCACATAATCTTGTGTGAAGGGAGGAAGAACTGATAGGACCCACTTTGGTGCAACACAGTGGTAATAGAAGTTTAATCTTTGATGGTCTTGTTTTGACCATTTAAGCTAGTCAGGGTACTTTGTATTGCACGATTTAGCGTCATGTATTGATAAAAGGTGCATCCTTTCTTAAACCTCAATTACTGACAAGAGGATTATCTTCAAGTTGGCTGGGATATTAAGGTTATCATCAACATCATCATTAGGGCCTTGCCCTAACAATATGGGGTCTGTTATATGATTCGTCCATTCCTTTCTATTCAGTGACCCCGAATCTCCTGCAAGCAAAAATTCTGCTCACATTATATTGAGCGGCATATCGGGAATATTTCCTGTACTTGTAGTTTAAATTCATAAGGAGATGTTCCCAATGAGCGGGTGTATGTTCTTGCTTGCAGGAGATCCTCGCCGTTCGCCTTTTCAGTGCTATAAATCATTTCTTTCTTCTCAGAGATACCGTAGATTTATTGAAATGAGGGATTGCTAACAGGGTTTGCCATTTTGGGCATGAAATGTCTTTTGCATCACAGTTCACACGGTTGCAGTAAACTAGGACAAGATTTGCTTTCTTGAACAGACCTTAGACTTAGGGCTGTAGATTCAGCTAAATTGGTTCAATTGCTTTGAAGTTTCAACTACTCTGGATTAACCATGTGTTAGTTTGGGAGGGCTGAAGTGCAGCGGCTTCTGGCTCTCTGAGGTGGGCTATAAACAAGTCGTTATATAGAGGGTTTCACTTTTAAAGCAGCTGAAATCCATTTCAGCTAATCGTGCAATACAAAGTGCAGAGAAGGAATAGATCATTCTGATTTTGATTTCGATTCCTAATGTGAACAAATAGACCCCACAGTATTTTTAAATGCAGAGAAGTATGGACAAGCCTGATGCAGATTTCTGAATTCTACTGCAGAGTTATAGGCATTTAAAATGTCAAAAACCCCTACTTTATACACAAATGTCTGCCGTGAATTAACATCAATTCCGAACTGGCACCCACTCCAATTGTACTTTGGGTCTAAAAATTCTGACGCTGGATTGAATCGTCATTCTCCCTATTTAAATGATAAAAGATATTATATTACATCAATTGATAAATTGTTAAATCAAAATAACAAAGGAGATATTATTTCACATCACTTGATAAATTGTTAAATCAAAATAATGAGGTTTTTATTGTTCAGTCCACCTTCATAAATCTTAGCTCCATTGTAGGTGTCAGCTCGGAATTAATGCTAATTGACAGGCGGGTATATGTGTTATATGTGGAGGTGTTTATAATTATTAAATTTTGAATTCTGAGTGGAGAGTAGAGTGCAGTCAATTTATTCCTAATATTGTATATTAATATAATTGATGAATGATTTTTTATTTATATATTTGAGGTGGAATGCAATCAACTTATTCCTAATATTATATATTATTATATAATTGATGAATGATTTTTTTTTAATATATTGAGTCTGGTACTTCGAGTAATGCATAGGAGAGTTTGGATGGGCTTCACACAGAGCGTGCCCTCAGCCCATCCCTCCCAATTCATGTTCCCAATTCACGGGAGGGATGGGCTGTGGGGCCCGTTCTATAGGGAGCCCATCCCGTCTAAGCATAGCATAACATACAGGCTGTATGTGTGGGGCCCACCTTGAAAAGCCTCCCAAACGGGCAAAATTGAAACTTGAAAGCCAAGCCAATAATACACTCGTCTTGATGGGATGGCACAGCCTGATGTGTAGGACCCGGGATCTGCTCCTCACAAATGGACGCCTTGGTCACATCGACTGTGCATTAGGAACATCCCCCTTGAATAATAACTAATAAGTATGGGATATGTTTCCAATGTATGATAGGATGTGTGTGAGGCGCCAGATGCGAGGAGAAGATCCAATCTCAATGTGTAGTTAGTGGTGCAACTTGGGTTGGAATTGGGATCTGTTCCTCATAGAGCATGCTGTGATAGATGGGAGATGTTCCCAATGTACAGCCAATACATGCTGTGAGATGTGCTCTGTGAGGAACAGATCCAGACTCTTGGGTTGGCCCATGTCAACAATTCACATTGTTGACCATTCAAATTTTGACAAATAAATTTGCATTGATGCAAAACCATGGCAGTGAAAATCATTTGAGTGTAAATTTTGACCTATTTTTGTTTCAAATTTTTAGCTTATTTTTTTTGATTGCAGTACAAATGAAGTGGATTAAGACATGAAGCAGAATAAAGTAAAATTTCAAACAAAATTAAAGGAGAATTTGCATTTTTTTTTATTTGCATTATCATGCATTTGTACTAGTGCAAATAAAATTTTACTGCAACCAAACGCAGCCTAAATATCATCATTCGCTGAGGAAACCATTTGCTCTCTTTTGTTTTACATCAACCAGCCAAAGCCTTGGGCAATGTCGCAGAAAGTGTGTATGGCTTAGCTCGAGTGTACTGATCTGCTATGAAGTCAGTTAAGAAAACTGATCAGACTAATATCGACCTATGATACAAGCCAAATACTACAAGATGAAGGAAACATAATCAGAAACCAATGGATCCCACTTGACTGTTTATAATCAACAAAACATAAACGGAAATGCCAACTGGGAACTGAAACCAAAGGGACTTAGATTTAATAAGTAATCTAAGGAATGACATTAACCCAAAAATCCACATACAAAGGCTGTAAAAAAAATAAACAAATTAAATTAAAGGAAACAATGGTACGCTGAAATATCTACAAAAACAGTGACTAAACAAAGAAAAGCATGAGTACCAGCACAAATGCTGATACCATTAGTGAAGGCCTGAAGGAGGAAGACAAGGCAATCTGAATGGTGAAATTGCAGTTTCCCTGTGAAGCATTCTGTGTTGTCACCATGGCTAGACCTTCGAAATTACAGCTCATATCTTGCTGGTTCTGAGCTTGGAAATACATATTAAATGCATAAGATGCATTCCCTTGAGTATCCAAGTTGCCACATGATGACTGATAACCGAGTGTTGTGCAATCAGAGAAGGTGCAAGCATAATTAATATTATCTGCGAGTTTGCTCAGGTCCTTCGCATTTGGATTAAAGACACACCATCTCTGAGGTAGGTATTGCACATTCTTTGCAGCCACGAGTAAAGTGTTTTGCCCTTGACCTGAGATATCCAATAGAAATTTGGGCTGCCCATCATACCTAAATATTCCCCAATGGCGCTCAAAGTTTCCAGGAGCAATGCTCTTGGCATCCTCGTCAATCAGACCAAACAAGTAAACTTCCAAGTAGCCGGGTCGCAATGGAGTCCCTTTATTAGCTGCAAGCCGCGGTAGGAGACCATTATAAAACCTCTGTGCTAAAGCCACATTGGCATTCTTGTCTCCATCTGTTGGCCAACCTACCTCCCCCACCAAAATGGGCATATCTCCAAAGCCTACAGACTTGAGAGCTGAAACCAATGTATCAAAGTTTGCATCAAAGACATTACTGTATTGAATCCCATTCCCAGTATCAGTTGTAGGGTTGGCTGTCCCATCGAAGAAGGCAAAGTCCACAGGGAAGTTCTGGTCAGCATAGAGACTTAGGAAAGGGTAGATGTTGACAGTGAAGGGAGCATTATTCTTGTTGAGGAACTGCACGATCTGAGTCATGAGATCGCTGATATCAGTTCGGAACCTTCCAGCAGAAGGAACAGGGTTGCTGACAGGTGAGTTATAGACATCAGCATTTAAAGGCACAGTGGCCTTTATGGAGTCACCATGTCCGGCCTCATTCAGTGCATTCTGGATATTCTGGAGGGCGGGAAGGGTGATGTTCAAGAATGAGTTATTGTAAGATTGGAGAAATGGCTCATTCCCTACTGCTACATATCTGTCAGAAGATAAAAAATTTGAAAAATGAGATGCCTAAGTAATGGATTTATCAATTCAATAGAAATAAAAGATAGTAGCTATATGCATACAATTCTAGGTGTATATAAACCAACATTACAGAATTAACAAGGAAATATGCTAATCAAGTCAGTCTGGTAAAAATTAAGCTTAAAAACTCAAACTTGCATGAATTATCTGCTTTCATTGTACACTATGTAGAGACGTACTAATTGTTTGCCACTTCTACTTCTGTTTTTGGAACAAACTAGCTACAAATCTAAGTTAATATCATTGTCTGGCCCAAGATGTTGGACCCTGCTGAATCCTGAACTGAGCATTTATTTTTTATTATGATAATTTCTGGCACAACTGGAAGAAGATTGAGTATCGATAGAAATAGAATCTTAAATGACAATGAATTTATTAACATCCTCCATTGAATTTATTTTAAAATTTGAGCTAATCATGAATAAACCTCCAAATACCAAAATATATAAAAATAAATAAATAAACAAAATGAACAAAAAAGTGCCCAATGCCAATATTGGGCTTTCTTTGATTCTTTCTGTTACTTTATGGACTACCAGGTTCCTTCTAGTTTTCAATGGCACTTGAGATGACATCTCTAGTTATTAATTTAAGTGGAGTAATTTCTAGTTGTTATTTTTATTTTTTTTATCCAAGCAATGGATTGGTTTTTTAAATTCATGAGATGACATCATCTCTAACTTTTTTAACTGGAAGTAGTTCCATTTAAAACCTCTGGCTCTTAAATGGAATGGAAAACTAAAAACTAAAATGAGATCATTTTATTCCAAGTGGTTCCAGGCCACCCTATAACTGAATTAATGGTTACCTATATGCCTATTTATAAATCAATCTATTTTTTATCCTTAACAGATCAATATCTTTATCAATCAATCAATCCATCTATCTATCTGCTGCATCAAAGTTTATATGATGAAAACATCTGTCTGTTATCACAAAAAATGGAACAAAGAACAAGAGCACTGTGGTATTCATTGAAGAAACTTAAAAAAAAGGCAGTTGCATTTCATTTTGAAACAAGTGGAGTATCAACACATCAGTCAGTGGTGAGTAGAGACAAGGAAACGAGTATTTAAATTTCACTTTTATTTATCTATAATGCCTCTACTGTATACAGAAATACTGATAGAAGGCCATTACCAAATGTTGGTTCCAGCTATCTATCGTATTGGAAGGGGTAGACTGGTATGATCTTTTGATACGCCATGACCAAATGTTGGTTCCAGCTACATGGACATTTATATAGCAAACAGAAATATGGCTCTTCATTTGCTAAGATTCAAAACATGGATAAGTGTATGGACTGGCTATCCCATTTGATATGGTTATATCATGCTTTTGTATCTAGTTTTGAAGCCAAGTGTCATTTTTCATTCCATTTATCTAGTCAAATTCAATTAAGCTTCTAATATATAGATTCTTTATAGTATGATTTACCAAAATAATCCATTTCACATAATTTTGTAAGTGTTAATGTTAAATAAAGTATCCATGCAACATTCAGTGTTGTATCAGGTATGTGTCATGTCTAAGTGGTATTCTATACATGTAGAGGTGCCCATGTATCATAGCTAAGAACCACTATCAAAATATGTGCAGGCAAAATATATGGCTGTCTTTCCACCTTGGTGCTTTTGCAGTTTATAATAAGAGGCTGCTATTTGCCTTCCAGTGGAAGTGACAGAAACCCAAACAGAGTGTAGCGAAATTATATTACCACATCTCAAAAGTAAAGGGTTTGCTCAAAAAAATGCTCCTACACAATTTAATCTGCACAGAGGGAGCAGAGCTATGGATGGTCCAATGACCAATAAAAAAAGTTATCATTGCAATACATACAAGCAATCAATGGAACTTTGATAGGAGGGTGTTCCCTGAACTCCTTGTTTTCCAAGAACAGACTCTGGCACTACATTCCACTTTTGAATTAGTAGATCAATGCACTCAAATTCCAAAATTTCTTTTAACCATAGCATGCATAGAATAGCTAGGGATACCATCTTCCAGATAGTTGCTTCTCTCTTACTGAGCTTAATATGTTGTCATGTCTCAAGACTTTCATTGATTGTGGAGGGAAGAACCATTTCATACCAAAAATATCCAATTACCGAGCCTGCGACAAGGTGCTGAATTTGCAATGAGAAAAAGTTGATTTGCAGTTCCCACAACTTCTTAACAAGAATGTAGCCCCAAAAAAAGTCTTAACAAGAAGGCATAATCTAGAATTTGGGTTCCCCTTTAGCTTGTCTTAGGTATTTTACTTGAAACTGCCATTCAAATCATGAAATCAGCATTCAAGGGGCCTACAGGTTTTGAATCTGCTCCCAAGGGATCTATGTTAGTGGACATGTGTAACTTCTTGTAAGTGGACTGTCAGGACTGAGAATGCATCTAATGTATCCTACAAGGGTTAGATCTTTCCTTGGAGTTCCGTTTGCATTGATGACACATAATGCCCATCTTTCAAGAGGGTAAAATTTAACTGATTTTAGCAATCAATTGGTGATGATTTGTACATGCTAAAGCAGCACATACCCATGTTCAAAACAATCCCAAACCACATTTATGTGAGAAGACACATTTAGTATGTTAGATGTAAGTAGGTTGCTGATACCCTGAGAAAAAAAACGTTATATAAAGATAGAGAGTGCCAGAATGGAAGTTTAAATTTCATATTTTCTCAGAGTCAGAAGAAAGTTAATAATTTATTCTGCCAATAGCTATATAAGTTATTGGAATTAGCATTTGACTTTCATAGATTTTGAAATTTAAAGGCATTGACTCTGAAAGTCGGAAGATAATTAAATTGATATAGAGACAATGGTTATATACTTTGTACCAAAAAGAATACAGAGAAATGCATTAAGATTTCATTTTATCCTAATTAAGAACTCCCAGCTATCTGGGGTTTTGGGAGGGCTCTGGATACCAACCTAACCTTTAACATTTCATTTTTTAGGCACAAAGTGGTTGCTCTCAGACTCCAGCTCATGTTCTTACACATGGCCTGCATCATATGATATTCAAATTTCTAGAATTTCTGGTGCTTCCGCCCGGTAATTAAAGGATTGATACCCAACTAGCCCACTATGCTAAGTGGCACAACATATGAAGTTCCTCCAATGGTTCCTACGGGTTCTGAAGCAAAGGTTCAGTTATTAGTTGCAGAAAGGTGAAGGTGGCATTTCATCCCATATGGATTATAAATCCAGATCCGTGCTCTCAGCTCACACAGATCCTATAAACGTATCAAATTGGATCCCAACAATACAGAATATAACTAAGACCACATAAAACTACAGATCATAACGATAATGGAGCTGGATTTCTAGTAAAAGTAGAGAACAACAATGACTATCATCTCTATATCACGATAGGAAATTAACTCCTCCAAACAAGAAAAGAATTAAAGAAGCTAATGAAGAAGGTAGAAATCTCACTTGATATTCACTCCTCCATTGAAAATATACCGAGTAACGTTTCTCTTGACCCAGTCCTTAGCTCTATCGTAGTCATTCATCACTGCGAGCTGGTCATTTGGGATGGCAACCATCACTTCAATCTCGGTCCCAGCCAGCGCACTCATGGTACTTTGATCGGCATCGAACAGCTTCACTTTCTTTATACCGTTGTCTTTCAACATCTGGACCACAGTGTCAGGCGGCAACTTGTGAGTTGCCATGGTTCCCCAATTTACGCCGAGACCCTCAATGGTAAAACTCAGTAGGCTAAAGCAGAGAACCAAGAACAGAAACCAGAGCTTCTCCATTTTCTCAGGCAACCCAACCGGAAAATCACCTCCCCAGCGGTGAACCACCAGAGTTGTTGGCCGGAAAACTGGATATTTTAAAGATGGGTGGCAAGAATTCAATGAAATAAACAACGGATTTCTAAGAAACCAGATTTTGATCGTAGAAAACCAAGAATTAAAACCAAAGACTCGCCAACTTTTCTGGCAGAAGAAACGAGAAAACTTCTTTCCTGGTCGAAAAAACTAGAGTTTTCGACGATGGGTAGGAAGAATCCAACGAAATAATTATGGGTTCTCAATAAACAGCTGAGATTCGGCTGGCTTTATTTTCTCGTTGAAGTAGAGTGAGAGGGAAGAGGAAGAAAAAAAAACAGTTATATGCAGGTGGGTTCACGGGTCTCCAAAAATCTAGCGATATTGCCGAGAGAAGTTGAGATTGCGAGTAAAAAGCTAGAAAACAATAAAAATCGCAGTCTCCAATGTATGCTGAGATGCTACACGGAAACTGAGGACGACGAGACCAACTGCCAAAACCGGTGAAAAGAATCGATTTCGAAAGTGGGTTCTCGAACAGACGTCGAAAAGAAGCCGAAAGCCTGCGAGATACGAAGAATAGAAGACACCCACAAACCCAAAAGAACAATTTGAGAACCTGTGACAAACAGAGAACTCAGAGCTGGAATGCAAAACCAATAAAAAAGAGAGCAGAATACAAACAAACAAACACGAAGTGAAACCACCACCGCACCGGACTCTGCCTCTGCGAGGTGGGTATGTCGAGGACGTATAGAGAGATTCAGAGCTCAAACGAACAGCCTTAAGAGAAAGGGAAAAGAAGAAAAAAAGGCAAGGTCAGGAGGTCCTCCTTTCTGTTTTCTTTCTCGGATTCGTAAAGCAGAAAGAAGGCCGAACGAACAACGGAAAGAAGCCGGTCGTAATCGCAGCTTTCGAAAGCTGATAAAGCGAACCCTCCACGTTTGCACAAGGACAGGCATGTCACTGGCAATGTGACGTGAGGGTATCATCGACCTTTTACACAATTGCAGATCTAGCCATGGCGGTCGGTGGCCGACTTCAGGAACGTTGGAGGGAGTTTTGAAGCAATAAAATATTATTATTTTGAAAGGATTTATGAAAAAGCGTGTCATTGGTGGGTGCATTTTACGAAATTGACCTTCGTTTTCAAGCAAAGGTCCAAAGTGGGGAGAAGCCGAGAGATAAAATGAAGTAAAAAGGTGAGGGTCATATGTTTAGTGGTTTGCATCACCGGACAATCTCTAGAATTCAAAAAGGACGAATGGATCTTGACCATGTAATCCTATAATTTATTATTATTAATTATATTGTTATTCTTTGAGAGTGACAGCGTGGACAAAGGGGGATTGTGACGTGGCAGATGAGGACTGTTTGACATCTGAAACATCGCACTCAAATACCCTCTGCTTCTAGTTTGGAATTGGATGATATGGGTGGCACCATTCGGCCCAAAATTTATCATCATCATCTAAGCCTTATCTCAATTATATTCTTTCAATCGGGTTTCCTCATAAAATTGGTCTTTACACCCACCTCAGATCTTTTACATCAGTGCATTGGAAACATCTCTCATTAATAAAAACATATATGTATAGCATGGTTTTCAAAACTGGATTAGATCAGACCGTCGAATTGGAAAAACTGGGAATCGGTCAGATGATCTATTCTGTTTTACCCTAGAACCGTTATTTTGCAAAAAGTTGTTGATTTGGTCAACAAACCACTGACCTGGATAGTTGAACCATTTGAACCGTCCAACGGTTTTGGCGATTTTTATTTATTTTTTAATTTTTTATTTCTTTATTAGAATGGGTCATCCATTCGATTTGAATGGACAAACTGTTCGACCCAGAAACCAGACCCTTAACCGGTTCGTTGTCTGATTTAATTTAAAAAAACTTGATTGATTTATAGAGATATTCCTAGAGGTGTGAAAACTAATTTTGTAAAGAAATCTAAATTCCTTTGGTATCATATCTATTGTTAAAGTAAGATTTTTTTTTTTTTAAATCTGATCATAGTCCTTCTGCCACTTTCAACCTGTAATAGATGGCTATCATGGGCTTAAGCTTTATGTTGTAAAAAAAAAGTTGTAAGAATAAAATCAACATAAATCATACAATAGATACTATAAATAACTTAGAAAAATATGATCCGGGATTCTTGAAAATTTCTCGAATTTGAAAGCTTGAGCAGTGTCCAATCTAATCCATGAATGAACAAGACAAGGTACAATTTGAATTTATATTGGTCATGTTTTCAATAGCAGGTAAAATTGTTGTGAACCATGTCCCAATCAGAAATAAACAAGTAAGCAATCCATACTTGCTGTATAGCAATTGACATCTTTACTTTTGATTTGGGTGTCAAGTGGCCAATTCTCAACAAACACAGATGTATATACAAAAAATGGACCTATTGTCTTTTTTTTTCCCTGCTCATTGCAAATTCCTTGTACCTTACTTGCTTCTTATATATACATAGAAAGAAACTATGGGTTTGGATAACTTGTTAACCTTTCTGGTGGCAAGTAATTAGTTTAGACTCTTAGGATGCGTTTGGAAATGATGCAAACAGAGTGTAAATTCTGGTTTAGGGTAAATTTGTACTCTGGTTCATTTAAGTCTGTTTGGTAAGAAGGTAAATTTGTCAGTGTAAAACTAATCCAACTTTGTATTTTATATGGATCGCTTTACACTCTACATATTTGTATTTACGCTTATTTGCATCGATTCCAAATACAACCTTATTTGCTATTAATGCATCAGATATTGGTTAAATCTGATCCAACCTAATATAAATATATAAATATCTAGGACTAGATTCAATCCAATTCAATAAGTACTTTGAATCATTAAGTCTGAATTGATTTTGATTCAAAAGGAGTCCAACCCAAACCCAGTCCATTGACATCCTTAGTTTAAAGTTGGAATGAAGGAGACTTGGAATTGGATGGTGTTTGGGGTGATGCATTTGACAGCCATACGAAATTTGATAAATTCATGTAAAAAAATGGATCCTATAAGAAATTGCTAGAATTTTGAAAAGAAAGTGAAGTGTGATTCTTGAATAGCAATCTGACTGATCTTAGTGCTTCTTGAATCACCATTGTAAGGTGACACGTTGAAAAGTGAAAAAGATGATGATAAACACCAAGGCTTTAAGCCCTCCCAAACACCCACTTGGAATTCCTCCCCCACACCATACATCCTTGGACATTGTTAATTGGAAAAAGAATGATACTTTGATTCACTTTTCAAGGTGCTACATTAAAACCTTTTGCCTGGATACTGTGGGATATGAGGTTAAAGCTTACCACACGAAGGAAAGGGATGGAATGAAACTTTTAGTCATTTAAATTCCTTTTAGATAGAACAAAAATTACAACTTTAGTCATTTCAGATTCCATTTAAATTAATGCCTTTTGGTCATTAAGGCATTGTTGTTCTGACTTGAATTAAATAAGTTTGAGAATACTATATATTTATAAAAGTAAAATAGAAAAAAAAAGGTCATTACTTATTGCTTGATTATCCAGGGGCAGAAGAGGCTCAAAAGTGATATATTCAAAGGTGATTCGACCCCATTTATGTGGCTCCTGACAAATACAGCTCATGCAGGGAAGGAAAGGAAGAAGATAAGGTTTGTTACTTGAGCTAGCTTTCTCATCCACTTCTCTATCACCATGCACATATTGTTTATTGGGGATCCTTCTTTTTGGATTATTTCATGGCACCCACCAATTGGAAATGATTCAATTCCATATTAAATTAACAAAACACACACACAGAGTGGTGAAACTCTGATAAACAAAGTGACACCAGTTCCATACTATTGTAGTGGTCCAGACCTGTGTGAACTTGGGTGCATTCTATCAACCGAAAATTTAATTTTACTGTTTGGTTAATCCTCAGAGTATAATTATGCTAACAAAAAGTATCACTGCCTAAAAAGCTGATAAGCAATCAACTCCTATTCATTCGAATTCAAGTTCAGGTGGGTTCTGGTTGGTTAAAGTTTTTCATGCATTATATATACATTTCCAATATCATAGAAATTGTCATAAAATTCAACCCTTTCCTCTCTTGTCCCTCTCTGGAAAAAAAAATCTGCTAGCTCCTTATAGAAGAAGGGAGGGAATGGTGAGGTGAGTTTTATCCTTCACTGTGAAAAAGGATCATTCCTTTTTTTTTTTTTATTCCTGTTATGACCTTCTAATATCCAATGATTTCCCTTGTATTTTCTAGTAGATTTATGGTAAACAATGAAAACTTTGAGAAGCAAAAAAAAGATCAAATGCATTCTGCATTCTATTTTAAACTTCTGATTAGGGGTGGATTTGAGCCGAGCCAAGCCAAATAGCTAGCTATTTGAGCTCGGCTCGCCAAGGTAGTACGAGGCTTGAATTCGAGCTCGAGCGCTCAACTTGAGAAAAATATTTTATAAAAATAAAAGAAATATATATAAAAAATATTTTTTATTTGCTGTTTAAAAAATAAATAATTATAATAATTAGTTATTATTATATATAAAAATAAAAATATTATATATATTATTTTCTATTATTATTATTATTGTTATGTATGTAACTATTCGAGCCGGCTCGTGAATCTCACGAGCCGAGTTTTATTACGCTCAAACTCGACTCAATTAAAAAACAAGTCTGTATATTGAACTCAAACTCGGCTTGAAGCTTGGTTGAAACCTGAATCGAATTCGAATAGCTCGTGAGATTTCGACTTGTGGCGATCCCTACTTCTGACCTCCAAGTTTTCACCCCCAACTTCACAGGTTGGTTTCATGCTTAATTTTCTTTTTCAAGAGAAAAGATGTGATTTCATCAATTATTTTGGGTGCCCCATGTTTCAGTTTTTAAATTCTGTATCCTGTAAAATGCTTACAATTTGGTCAGTTGGTGGCAGTGGTTGATGGTGGATTCTTATTTCTTAGCACTATTTTAAGTATTGTTCCTGCTTCCAAGTTATCTCTATATCATAGTTTAAATTTTAAAACAGGGTAATTTATTTGTGATGTTACAGGGATGACCCATTTGATCCAGTCCAGACAATCGAACACGTGCCATTCCACTAGTAATAAAAATGACTTGTGTACTTGAATTGTTGAATACATTTCCAATGCTCTTTAATTCATCAATCACTACTATTTGTGTATTGATCCAGAGTTATTAAGAGAGGAAAAAGACTGGAAGAGGTCGCCCTCCCATCCAAACACCGAGTTTTCTTCTGTCTTTTTCTCTCTTTTGTTTGGTTCCGGGGTGAAGAAACCGACTTGTTTTAATTGTTTGCATTAGGTAGAGTTGGCAAGTAGTGAATAGTGATCACATCAGCTCAAGGTTTTTAAAACCGACTCACACAATGAACCGTTCAGGGGTCTGGTTTTTAGGTCGAACAGTCCCTTCGAATCGAATGGTCGGCCCATTCTGACAAAAAATAAAAAAAGTAAAAAAGTCAAAACTATTGAACAGTTTGAATGCCCATATCAGCGATTTACTGACCAAATCAATATTCTTTTTTGGCAAAAATCTGGTTTTGGGGGAAAAATGGAACCAATCACCTGACTGGTTCCCAGTTTTTCCTGTCTGACCATCCAGTTCGGTCTTATTTTGAAAACCATGCATCAACTTTAACAGTTCCAAGACCATCTGAATTCTGAGTCCATGGTCCAACCTTTGAAAGGGTTGGCCCAATTTTGGGACTGGGCAATTGGGTATGGGTAATGATCCGGATTTATCCATCAGACCACCGGTGTTGAGCTCTGTTGGAACTAGGAAGCAGTTGGGTTCTGGGTTGTGATTGTGATGTAAAATGTAATTAGGGGTGTCAATGAATCGGTTTTAGGTTGGACCTGTCCAAATCAAAATCAATTTGAATGAATTGGATAGACGAATAAGACATTAAATTTGCCCAATCTAAATTTAATGGTTTAAAGTATTTATTGGATTGAATTAGACATGGTCCAGCCATTGGATTGAGTCGAATTGAATCAATATCCAATCCATTGGTAGAAGAAAAAAATACAGGTGTCAATAGACCAAATTTGAGTTAAAACCAATTTGAACAGTTGAACAGTCCGAACATTGAATTGGACTGATCCAAATGCTCCAAAATATTCAATGCATTGGATTGTACCTGATCAGATTGGACCAAATTTAATCCAATTGAGAAAAGGTACGCTAATGGTTGATTAATGAATAAGCAAAGCACATTAGCTGCATCGCCCAATGAAAAATTAAACTCGATTGGTCAGTGTGTCAGTGTATGGGGTTTCAAATCGTATTTAATTAAGGACATGGATATCAATAACTATACATAATCAGATTGAAAAGAATTATGGATTATGGATCCATCAAGATTCGGATCCGGTGATAGTTGAGTACAGGTGAAGCAAGCGATTAGTTCAAATTCAACAGAATCAACTTAGGCTGATAAGTACGACCTTCCAACCTTATAATATGATTTTCAATTTGCTAGCCGCAATCTACTTCCAATATTGAAGGCAAAAACTATCTTCCGATCAACCGAAACTCTATTTTTTAATTTTTTTATTAGACAATTGTAAGAGATTATGATATGACATCTTCAGTCGTTTAAAACCACTAAATCATCCCAACTGAAACCGGATTTGCTCATACTTCTGACATCAACGTTACAACACTTTCAACATTTTCCGTATTTGTATCTCGTGATATTTATAAGGTTCAGTTTGGAAGCATAAATGCAAATGCAAATATTTATAGTGCAAAACTTTATATTTTATATTATTTTTATGTATTTATTTAGTACATGTTTGTATTTGTATTCTTTTTAAATTGAGTCTAAGGCTCCATTTGTTTGTGATACAAACACTGAATTGGGGTATTTATGTACCTCGACTCGCGTTTGCGAGCACTAGTTTGATAAATAAAAAAAAGTAATGATTATCAGATCAAAAATATATTTTCTGACACTTCTTTACTCTAAGTATCTATTTTTTTAATACAATTTTGTGCCCTATTGATAATTAACTTTTTGACCAAAGTTAAGGCATTGGAGCATGAGTCATAAAGATAGTTGTAGCATTTAATGATGAGCCCACACTTTGCACCAATTTCAAAAAATAAGATGACTGCAAAAAATGGTTTAAAATGTGAACTACGTTTGCCTTCATGAACTGAAAAAAGGATAAATATACAGTGTACATATTTACATTTGCATTGCAACCAAACACAGCCTAAGGCTCAATTAAGAGTACAAATACAAGTATATAGAGTGCATAGTTTTGTATTATTTTGTATGTATTTATACTGTAAATATTTGCATTTGTACTTGTACTGTTTCTCTCTTTCCAAACTGAACCCAATGTATAACTGCAATGTGCTGTGAAGTTGTGTTGAGGAACAAATCCAGAGTCAGCTCCAAGCAAATCAGTGACCCTTAAAATCGATATGTATTGCACCAGCATGTTACAATATTTTAAAACTTTCACAACTGGCAAAGAAACTGGGAAAAAATTTCTATAATAGGGCGAAACCCTAAACTGGGAGTGTGATGCCTAATACCTTAATGATCAATTTTACGTGGGGTTAAGGGATATTTTGCTTTTCTGTTTTATGAATTTCTATGGTGCTAGAAAGGCATGGTACCCATAACATTTTAACCAATCAAAAACCCAGATTGATTATGAATCGGATGATACTGGTTGATAGATTATTAGTTTTTAGGCAACATTTTCCGCACTATAGTTGGATTCGATCGATTAGCCTCTACACTAGCAGATATATAAACCCAAGGCCTGCTATTAGGAAATGACAATTGCTAGGTCGATTACAAAGCCAGAAGATCCTCCATCACATGGAGAGTCTGGATTAAACTTTAAAGGTACGCCCACTGGTGATGGTGAGTGGTGACTGGGCGAAAACCCTGCCCCTGTTTTAGGTTTGAACTTTTAACCAGATCCATGCCAATGTGCGATGATGTCCTAGCCCTATCTCAAGTTGTGATGAAAGCAATATAGCAGCTTCCTTCGACTGCACCATTCCTCTATAGCCCTCAAGACAGGAGGGAATGGGCGAACTTGCAATGACAAGTAAAATGAAGCAGTGAGAGACTGAGAATAGATAACACAAATTTCATGGAAAAATATTGCAGTAGATTCCCCCACCACGCCAGAAAATAAGATATCAACTGTTTTTTCCTTGTCCACAATCAGATAGAGAATAAAAACTAATCCAAATTTATTTAAGCCAATTAGATTTTCATTTAGAATTAATATGCCAGGAAAAATAAAAAAGAAACCTTACTATGTAAATGATACAAAGTCCACCATGGACGTCCACTGATCCACATAGAAGCATGTTAATGGCTATCATTTTGCCAAGCAACCAATCAGTCTGTAACCGTCAGCAATTTCCCTGCAACGAATTCATATACATGTATATCATTTTGCTAAGCAACCAATCAGTCTGTAACCGTCGGCGATTTCCCTGCAACAAATTCATATAAGTGCAGTCCAATATCTATGATATTTCTAAAAGTGCTGGAATAAGTAACGAGGCAGGGAAGAAACAATTTCTCCAGATAATGTTCCAGTTAGCTGTAAACATGATTTTTTTCTTTTAAATCCCAAAATTTACTCCAGTGGAGGAACAACCACCGTAAAATAACGAGTGCATAAAGAAAAGGAGAAGAAAAACAAAAAAGATAGTGAATAGTTATATATTTACCATAAGGCAGCCCAGTGCACGAGGCTCCCACCAATGTAGGGTCTGAGGAGGGATAGATGTATGCAGCCTTAACCTTGCACAGTTTCTCCGTGAAAGGGTAAGGCTGCACAGTGTTAAACAAAAATAAGTGTGATAAATGAGAATTATTGACTGATGATCCATTAACAGGGTCAAATGGTCCAGCGATTGAACCTGCTGAGTTACCAGGTCTTTATTTTTTTTGTTTTTTTGCGACAGGGGTGAAACAGACATCTGGCCAGGTTACAGGTCAAACTGCTGGTTCAACCATGGGTTGAAAAGTTTGGAATAAAGGAGGACCAGAACTTTGTTGATGACATGCCATGTTTACTAGTGATTTATAAAAAAAATCCGTTATCTGCCCTAGTTATAAAGAAATATTACACACCAGCTATGATGCATCAAAATTACTGCTTTAAACCAAAACAAGAAGAAAAAATAAAGATGAGATTATAATGACACTCCAAGTTTTGCATACTGAAAGTTTCACTTTACATGTATGTGGTTCTTCATTTTCTGCAGGTACTCTATACAACAAGCTCATCTTCAAGGTAACTGTACTCAAAAGTGAATTCAGTCTTAATCCTTTGGCACCTGCATATGAACATTGACAAGTCATGAGTACCAGAGTTCCCAGATTTGGAATACAAACCAAAACCTTGTTCAAGACTAGATATTAAATCAGTTCATCCTCATTAATTAAATGTAACAAGACCAACACTTACGAAGTCCATAAAATCCTTCCCATGGTTTTCAACAATCCATGGAACAAAAGAATCAGATTTTGAATGAAGCAAAAGATTGCCTAACCTCACAGGTAAGGCTCATTTTGTGGGGGTGAACCTCACCTCACTTGTATATTTGAATGGGCCTGGCCCGAAAGATTGAGCTCGATGCATGTAAATTGTTCAAATTAGGAACCTGTATTGCACCCCTAGTTTGACATATTAACCTTGAAGTTGATGTTTAAATAGATGATTTAAGATACTCTAGGTTGTAGCTATGATGTTTAAGAGTCAAAATAGTTTAACTTACTACATCCTTTGTCTTAAATAAGATGATTCTCAAACCAACCGGTTAATGGGCCTTTTGAAATATTTAATTTCTTTGAGAATTTAGATTTTCATAAATTCTTAGATATTATTTTTCCCAGTTTTCCCTCGAAGTGGTACCCACTTAATCAAGTATGTTAATGCAGATTTTTTTTTTTTTTTTTTTTTGAGAAAGGTAACTATTTCTTCTTTTTATCAATAACTCCAAAACTTTATTAATAAGAGCAAATATTAGTAAGTACTGCTGATTCAATACAGTTTAAAGTTCGTGAGACATTGTTGTCAAGGTGACGCCTAGGCAATAAGGCATTCTTGAAGGGTCGCCTCCCCCAAACACCTACATATTTATATCTTATATTAACAATAGTAGTACAATAGATATTATTGCACTAAATTATTCATATTGTGGGTTTATAGCATTAATATTGTTATTCTTATACTAGTTTCTTTTTGTTATTTTCTTATTTGTTTGGGTTCAATCGAGACACAAGGCATTGACATATTCTTGAACCCTTTAGGAGTTTAAAACCTGGATTGATAAGTAAAAAATAACTTGAAGGTTTTATCCAATTGACACACAAGAGCAATCAATAGGACTTCATAGGACCAACACAAGGGCTCAACCTTTATGTTTTGTGTGCTTATTTCCTTTCTTATTTTTTTACTCATAAGTATGTTCACTTTCTATCTATTGATATGGGGCTTATACTTATTTCACGAGAATTACGATGATTATTAGTTAAAGATCACTACATATTACTATGAAACCTAGGGATCTACCCTAGCATTTATATTTTTTATTTTAAAAAACTCATTGCCTAGGCGACAAGGCGCTCCCCTATCACCTAGCTGGCCTTGATGCCTTGAAAACTATGTCGTTAGAGATAAAACCTCTTATCTCTCCCCCAAAGTGCCCCAACTTCCTTGCAATTGTGCCCAAAACAAAGAACCTCTCTCAACCCACTGTTTGGCAAGTGCATCAGCTACAGCATTAGCATTCCGTGTAACCCACCCTATCCTTACTTCCATATCTCTAGTTAGCCACCTGCTTGGCAAGTGATCACCAATGTTGAATCTCCCTCGACAATTAGCTTGCTGACTCATTGTTCTCACCCTTTAGCTTCCATTACAGCCATTACTTCTGCTCTCAATGAATTTCCTTCCTCAGCCAGTCCAGAATATAGGGCAATGATCTTACCCTCATCTCTAAATACACTTCCAATGCCAGAAGGTCTTGGATTTCCTAAGCTACTACCATCGAAATTGAGTTTAATAAATCCTCTATCCAGTGGGCTCCAATGGTGACTTGTGACAATCTTATGAACAGATGAATCCGCCACTGCCTTCCAGTTTCTTAGTAAATCATTTGCTGAAACACATGAGAAACCCTCCAAGGACTTCAACCAATGCGGCACTTTTATTTTAACTGCTTCAAATACTTATTTACTTCTTTATCCAGAAAAAATCCTTGAGTTCCGCTCCTCTCAAATCATCCAAAGAGTAGCTGCTCTTAGGCATCTCCACATAATTCCCCTCTTTTGCAGTCAAGAGAAAGTAGTTGCATCAAACATGCTTTGTACATTCATAGGAGGATTCCACCTGCACCCAATCAAAGAAAAGCACCATTCCCAAACAAGGGTAATAAAAAAACATGAAATAAATAAGTGATAGCAACTCTCACCATCAGCCTTACATAACACACACCAGTGAGGGGATAAACACCAACTAGGCCACTTTCATTTAAGAACGTCAAGGGTGTTAATCTTTCCATGTACAACTTCCCAAGAAAAAGCAGCAATCCTTGGTGGAATAGGTCTGCACCACACCTTAGCTCCCACAATAAAAAATCCCTCATCTTTATTCTTTTACAAACACTAAGTGAAGCCTTGAAGACTGACAAATAATAAACAGGTTGATTAGCTAGGGTTTAACTGATCAAAGCGACCCTGCCACCTAACGACAAATATCCTTTCTACTAGATAGCTAACTTTTTGGAGAACCTCTCTAACACTTCCCAAAACCCAACTTCTTTTGGATTAGCTAAAAGGGCCAAGACACAACACTGCAACTTAATATTTCTGCACATTCTGCCAGCTCCCCTTCCCTCATGTTGACTCCAGCTACACAGCTCTTACCAAAATTAATCTTTAGATTTGACATCCTTCCAAAAAGCTGCACTGAAAGCTTTAAATTTCTTACCCATTCCAGCTCATTTCCTTCAGAAAAGGGAATGGTATCATCTGCAGATTGTAAATGGGTAATAGGGACACCACCTCTTCCCACTCTCCACCTTCTCACCAACCTTCAATATGATTCTGCTTAGAGCATCAACTATAAGTGTGAATGGAAAGGCGGGAAGGGGATCTCCTTGTCTTATCTCATGTTTTAGCTAGAAAGAAGTCTGCCACTGTGCCACTAACTAAAATTGAATAATGGCAAGTATTTAAGCACCCCAAAATCCATTTACACCACCTCCCACCAAATCCACATTGCCTCAAAACCTCAATTAAAAAGGTCCAATCAACTAAATCATAAGCCTTTTCCAAGTCCAGTTCGCAGATTATTCCTTTTCTCCTTGATCTCTTCATTTCCTCAACACATTCATTAGCAATTAGAATTTGATCAGTGATTTACCTATTCTACACAAAGCCCCTTGATTGGATGTAACAATGCAGGGGAGAACTTCCTGAATTCTTAGAGCCAACACTTTACCTATTCACCAAGCCGATAGATCTAAAATCCTTGGGATGGTCGGCTCCATTTCTTTTAGGAATCAAGGCAATAAAGGTAGAGTTCAATCCTAGATTTATTATTCCCCTTTCAAAAAAATTCATCAAAAGCCCACATCAAATCATCTTTCAGCACTACCTAACAATCTTGAAAAAAAACCATAGTAAAACCACCTATGCAAAGGTTTTAAACTGGGCCCTTCGATCATCAGGCTAAGGGTAAGATCCTCTAATAAATTTAGAAAATTGCAGCACATCTTTTTTGCCTTTCAAGCTTCTGTCTCCTTACTTGTGCTTCCCAACTTTCCTTGTTGCGCAACCTCTCGCATTCTGCCACATGGTCTGTCTTCTTTCTTGTTAGAGTCGTCTTCCCCACTGGCACACCCTTCCTTCCACCATCAGGCTTCAATGGAAGAAGCTATCCACACCTTGAAGGCCATCCCCTCTATCATTCGTGGTATCTTTTCCGTCTTTGCCCCAATCAATTTCATTCTCACTGCTTGAAGGTCTGAAGAATTAAAGGAATCTAGTTCTTCGACACCTTACTTATAACCTCCTCTGACCAAAGATGGAAAGTGAGTCCCAATAGTTTCAGGTCGATGGTGGTTGTTGGCTCCAAGAATTTTTCATTGCTAGAAAAGGCCCAACGCTGAATCGTGATCAGGCCTAATTCAGTCTCCACTGATCTTGTTACAAACTCTGATTGCCACTGTGGACAGATTAACAATGCCTTGTTAATCTCAAATGGAACAAACTCCAATTCTTCTATACACTTTACCCCTTCAATGTCTTCCGCCACCTATTCCAATACTTAATCTCCTTATTCACCGAAATCATCAGCTTATCTTGACAAAATTCTTTAGGGCCATGAACCCAAGATTTCGGCTGCACCACTTCTAATGTATACTGCACTTTCTCTCCACTTTCCACTGGCATCTTAGAGTTCTCCATAGGTTCTTCGCGTCTTGATTCAGCTACCTCTGCTTTCCACGAGGTCTCCTTTAAATCCTTCTGTGACACCATCTTGAACCATGAATATTCCTGTACCGCCTCTGCTAGTAACAACCACCCACAGAAGCATTTCTTCCCTTTGGAAAACATATAAGTTGCCTTCGTCCTTCTCTGAAATACTCATAGAGCCCAATGAAGCGGACATTTCTGTTTTCTCTCCTAACTGCAAAGTATCTCCTACCTTCTTCAATGCGGCTAAGTTTCCACTCCTTCCTGGTTCTAACTCTTTGGAAACATGAAACAGCTCTTCCTGCTAGAAGCCTAGAATCAAGGAAGCTTTCCTCAACTCTACAATCTTCAAAGCTGCTACTTTTCTTGTCCACACTCTTTCCAGGATAAGAGTTTTAGCCTCAATCTTCAGAACCTTCAATTCCTTGCTGGTACAAACTCTCCCATCTCTTTCTCGCAACTAATTTCCTCCAACTCTCGCATCATTGTCAAGAAAGGTAACTATTTCATTAAGAGCAAAAAAGAAATTTACATTCTGCTCAAAGCTTATATTCATGGTGGTTTTCCTGAGAAATTCTACATTAACATCCTCTCCATCTGCTGCTCCATTAACCTTTTTTCTACAACATCCTCTCCACATATTCATGGTGGCTTACATTTTTCATCTCTTAACACCTTCCTTAGCAACAAGCCAATACAGAATTTTAACCAAAACTTGGTTATCCACAAATGCTCTTTGTTAGAAAAATACCCGATCTGATACTCTATCCTTTCTTTATACTTCAATGTAAACAGTATTCTGCTAGTATTGCTCACCTTTTGATCCACGTTATTTCTTATGATATATTACCCTTTTCATGTCATGCATTTCTTTCTACTATTTTGTTTTTTGCTATTTCTAAAGTGTTGCAAAAGCCATTACCCACTTTGTTTCTTGCATTCATTCAAGACATTCCCTTCTCTTCTTGTTTCCTGTTTTATATTTGATTTCTTATAGCAACTTAGTCATGTGCTGGTATGAAGTTACCACAGATGGACCACATCAAATAGTCAAGGTTGCAATCTCTCTCTAAGAAACAAAGATTGTCAATCCCCAGCTCAGTCTATCCAAACTAAATGTTCTATATCATTCTTTTATTGCATATACAAAATCTATTTTAGTTTATACATGAGATTGCATTAATATCATAAATTTAGGATTTTTCTGTGGTCAACTAGTCAGCATTTAGACATGACTAGTCATCACCTGACCACATTCACAAAACTGCTTTCAAGTGCCTTGTCAGTAAGGGTGATCATGGGCTGGACCCAGGCCAGGCCTGGCACCTGGACTTCAAGGATCCAGGCTAGCAACGATAACCCCTACTTGTGAGCATCTAAATAACATGAACAAGCTTTGCACAAAAATTTCAACTTGATAAATCAATACAAAAGTAGAAATCACTAATTGCATATTTAGCCGAGTTTCTTGTGAAAGGAAAGAGGGGAAAGATGAAGATTTCAGCAGTAGAGAAGAAAGGAGAAGAAGAAAAGAGTAGGAAGTCAACCAGGATTGTAAAATTAACCCTAACCGCCTACTAATATACTTAACTTAAAGGATGAGATATTACAAGGATGCCCTTAGTAGGGCGGCTACTAATATAG
>NW_010729179.1:1443747-1463331 GCF_000365185.1 Nelumbo nucifera
CAGGGAACGGATCCAGAGAAGTTCTGAAACTCCACGTGCCATGGCCCTATATTCGGCTTCAGCACTTGATCTTGCCACCACTGTTTGTTTCTTACTCTTCCAYGAGACAAGGTTACCCCCAACAAGGGTGCACACTCCTGAAGTTGATCTCCTGTCATCAAGGCATTCTGTCCAATCTGCATCTGTATAAGTCTCTAGTTTCAACTGTCCATGATCAGTAAACAATATGCCTCTACCCGGGTGCCCCTTCAGATAAGCAAGAATCCTCTCAACTGCCTCTCAATGCTGGACTCGTGGAGCATGCATGTATTGACTTACTACACTTACTGCATAGGAAATGTCTGGTCTTGTCATACACAAGTATAGCAGCCGACCCATAAGTCTCTGATATCTCCCAATGTTCTTTACCGGTTCACCTTCTGATGCATTGATTTTATGGTTCTGATCAATAGGGGTGTTGATTGCCTTTGTTCCAAGCTTCCATGTCTCTTGAAGAAGATCCAAGACATACTTCCTTTCAGAGATAAAAATTCCATGTTTTGATCTTGCAACTTCAATGCCTAAGAAGTATCTCAGTTCTCCAAGATCCTTAATTGCAAATTCTTTATGTAGGTTCCTTTTCAGACCATCAATCTCACTCAGATCATTCCCGGCGACAACAATATCATCCACATAAACAATTAGGACTGACACCAAAGATCCCCTTCGCTTCACAAACAAAGTGTGATCGGATTGAGTCTGAATGTAGCCAAAAGCAATCAAGGCCTTTCTGAATCTGTCAAATCATGCTCTGGGAGATTGTTTCAAGCCATAAAGTGACTTCTTAAGCCTGCATACCTTTCCCTTTTCAGTATCATTGTAAAAACCAACAGGAAGATCCATATACACTTTTTCTTGCAGATCCCCATTTAGGAAAGCATTCTTCACATCAAGTTGAAACAAGGGCCAAGAGCATGAGGCAACAAGAGAAAAAAGTATCCGAATAGAGGTCATCTTTGCAACTGGTGCAAAGGTCTCTAAGTAATCAATGCCATAGGTCTGTGTGTACCCTTTTGCAACAAGTCTTGCCTTGTACCTTTCTATATTTCCATCTGCCTTATATTTTACTGTGCAAACCCATCTACATCCAACTGTCTCCTTGAGAAGAATATGTGCAAAGCAGACACACCCAAATACCCTGAGAAGAATATGAAACATCTCCCCCTGAGGAAAAAGGAGACTGAATGGGGTGTTGAATCCAAGTATACGAGAGGGCACCCTGTTAATCAGATATACTGCTGTGAGAACTGCATCACCCCAAAACCGAACTAGAACTGTAGATGTGATCATCATGCTTCTTGCAATCTCAACAATGTGTATGTTCTTCCTTTCTGCAACACCATTCTGCCGTGGACTGTAGGGACAACTGCTCTGATGGACAACACCATATTCTAACAGATATGAGGCAAGGTGTCTTTCAAAATATTACCTGGCATTGTCGGATCTGAACACCTTTATTCTTGTTCCAAACTGTGTTAGCACCATCTGATGAAATTGCCTCACCAAGGATGGTACTTCATCGCGGGATCTCATCAGGTAAATCCAAGAGTATCGTGAGAAACCATCCACAAATAAGAGAAAATATCGATAGCCTCCCATAGAAGGAACATGGTAAGGGCCCCACACATCCGAATGAATAACATCAAAAGAAGAAGAGGATCTTTTATTACTAGGTTTAAATGAATGTCTACAATGCTTTCCAAGTTGACAACCTTCACACTCTAGACTTGACAAACTAACAGACTCAAAAAGTTTTGGAAACAAAAAACTCAAAGAAGAAAAAGGTAAATGGCCCAAACGATTATGACAAAGCATAATTTGACCCACTGACCCTGACTCACTATCCCTGCTAACACGATGACTCTGATGAGGGGGAAGTACATCCAGGAGGTAGATTCCAATCACTTCACGACCACTCCCAATCGTCCTCTTTGAATCCAGATCCTGCAAAATACAATGACCATGAGAAAAAATTACTGAGCAGTTCAGGTTCTTAGTCAAACTACTAACAGATAACAAATTAGTGCTCAATCTGGGAACATGAAGGACAAAGGGTAGAGAAATAGAATCACTAATCTTGAAAGATCCCTTCCCAGCAATAGGAACATGGGATCCATCAGCTGTGGAGACCCTATCTCTGCCAGAACAGAGCTGGTAAGTTGAAAAAACAGTAGAGCTCTGGGTCATGTGCTCTAAGGCTCCAGAATCTATAATCCAAGGAGGTCCCTCCTTACTTGAAGTAGAAACATAATTTGCAGTAACGTGTGAACTACCTATGTGAGCAAAGGAAATAGAGTGGACTCCACCAGTGCCACATGTACCTTGCTGTCCGCTTGCGGCTGAACTGGAACTGGCTGTATCTCGCTGGTTTAGAAGTAGCCCATACTTCTCAAGTTCGGCCCTTATTGCAGCAGCTGCAACAGACTCCAAAGCAGCTGTAGTAGGAGGGGCCAGAATGTCACCAGTAACTACCATGTGTGCATTTTCCCTTCTTATTTTTCAATCTAGTCAGCACAAGATGTGGGTGAAGCTTCCGGCAAGTATCTCTTGTGTGTTTAGGCTTCTTACAGTAGTCACAGATCAAATCTCTTGTCTTCCTTCTTGATTTCACTGCCACCCCGATCTCCACTTTGTTTAGGTTTCACAGCACTTACCATGGCAGACTGATCAGGAATAAGGTTTTTCATCATCACATCTCTCCTGCACTCCTCCCCTGACACAAAGGCATATGCCTGGGAGAGAGTAACACTGTCCCTGGAAAGAAGGTGTTGTCGTGCAATATTATACTCAGGATTAAGGCCAGCAAGAAATTCAAACACCCTATACTTCGTTAGATGTTTCTGATAGGTAGTTGCATCCTTGGTGGTTTCCCAAGCAAATGTCTCTAAATGGTCCTGCCACAGGGTTTTAAGGGCTGAAAAATAGGCTGCAACAGGTCTATCTCCCTGCCTTGTAGAAATAATCTGATTTCTCAACTGATAAGCCCTAGCAACATTCTCCCTCTATGAATAGGTTTCTGCAACCCCATCCCATATTTCCTTAGTTGTATTTGCCCATAAAAATTTTTTACTTATATGGGGCAACATGGACTTACACAACCAAGTCATCACCATATAATTCTCCTGTACCCACCGGGAGTTGCTAGTTTCGGGTTTCACCTCTTCACCAGTGATATACCATAATTTCCCACGAGCACCAAWGGCCATCTTTGCAGATTGTGACCATTCTAAGTAATTTGCACCATCCAACCTAACTGTAGTAATGGTCCCAGCCCCGAAAGGGTTTCCAGCACCTCCTCCCACTGGTCCCATTTCACTCTCGGGCTTATTTTCAACTCCGTGGCCCTCCATGCTTCTAAAAAATTGTAAAGAAAATAACTGAAATTTGCAACAAGATCAAACAAAACACCTTTTGGAACCAACGCCTTTCTGGTGTCCTAGACTTTCTTCCCACAAAAGATTCCTTTTCTATAGGACGAAAGAAGAGAGAGAAGAGGCAGCCGCTCTCTCTAGAAGCCTCCAAATCAGGTAGGACTTGAATTGCCCCATACAAAAAACTCCAAGGAACCTTAAAAAATTAGGGCGCCACTTCCTAGGTCAAAATTGAAGAATCCAACAGAAACAGGACTCTTCCCCTTTCTCCAGTTTTTCCTGATTTTGATGAGAAACCCTAGACCAACTACAAGGCACACAGATCCACCAAAAAATCCAAAAACTAGGCTTACCTGAGAGCTTTGATCAGCCTCTTAAATCACCATGCAGTCAGCCGATCTAGGGCTGCATGAGAGAACAACTTCAAGGAACCTTCGGCCCGCTCTGATACCAAGTAGAAATCACTAGTTGCAGATTTAGTCGAGTTTCTTGTGAAAGGAAAGAGGAAGAAGATGAAGATTTCAGCAGTAGAGAAGAAAGGAGAAGAAAAGAGTAGGAAGTCAACCAAGATTGTAAAATTAACCCTAGCCACCTACCTCTCATTATATTTATACTTAACTTAAAGGAAGAGATATTACAAGGATGCCCTTAGTAGGGCAGCTACTAATATAGCTGAACAGTCAACTTAAAAAAACATAAACTAATGGGCCTAAAGCCCAACAACTTCCTAACTAAATAAAAAACAACTCGGACCAACTCAACAACAAAGTTATATTCCCTTTGGCAAAGGTATGAGATACAGTAAACATACCACCCATGTTGTAAGTCATCATTGCCAATATGGAAATCAAAGTACACATAAGTCCCCTGTTCACATTCATCAGTTGTGACTCTGGGTTCCTCATGACGTTGAAACCATGTACTATATTTCCTGTGGTATCTCCATGATTGCCTTTTCAACTCTCTTGCAGCCAAGTATTGCTGATAAGTATTCTGTTAATTGCATTTAGCTTAAGAACAAGCCCAATATGATAAAATCATACAGCAACAAAGAAAAAGAATATAAGCAAACATCGCACCTGTTGAAAGTAAAATGCAAAGAACAAGGTATCAGTTCCCATAGTATCAACACCTAAGCGTTCCCAGAAGGCAGGATTATCAACAATGGGTGACTGCACTTGAGGATAGCTCAGAGGGGTTACTGCAGGATGTCTCTGTAAGCAGAAAAACAAAATTATCTACCAGTTAATTTTGAAATAAAGTCTTGGTAAAAATAAACTATAGAACAGAAACTCCCATACTGGAGTATAGCTCTTTGCACGTTCTGAGTCTTTGGGTTGGGGAAGCTTGTAATATGCAGCCTCAAGCATCTGCATATTGTATGTGTGATCATGCATTCCAGCAGAATTTGCAGTGGATCCACTGAGGTTATCGCCAATTGCACCAAGATCAGAAACACTCCTTCGACCAATGACACCCAAACCAAGTGAAGGTTGATTGGACTGCAATGGTTGTCCAGGAGAGAGGTCAGTATCTCTTGGCACCTGGGCAGGTTCTACTAAAGAACCAGATCCTCCAACCTGATATGCAAGCACTTAAAAAGATCAGACCATGGTTCCAGAAATTTTTACATGCAAACTTCTTACACACCATAGAAAGCAAGAAATTCCACTTCACTATATTTATTACTCTTAGTTTAAACTATTTTGATCTGTTACTACCTTACTGGTCTAGGAAACAAAGAAAAAAGAAAACTAGAAAGTCAACAACACCAGAACTATCATACATTCCACATTCAGAGATTTGAAATTTCCTAGAATTCACTTGGTGAGATTTAGTACATGTAAAGTTGGGGTAAGTAGAATAGTTGACATCAAGATCCATTCTGAAGGAGCATTCCTGGGTAAGGCCAACCAGCCAGGTTCATATAAGTTCCTGAACATTCATATCCAAACCTGGCAAAGCCAGTGTTGAATGGATACAAACATGAGGGTCAGAATTGGATGCGTGTCCAAGATTTAACTTGTCCAAAAAAAGAAAGAAAAAATACATCGACTTGAAGGATATCCACAAAAAAGTATTTACCATTAAAACAGCCTATTGTTTTAATTCTAACGTTAAGCACATATAGGGTTTTCGAGCAAAATAGCATCAATTGTGTACATTAGCTGTTCATTTATGTCAAATAAGTACGCTAGGAGAAATTAGAAAATGTTACATTGTAGTATCCCTCAGGAATCAAGGAAGGGTCAAAATCTGACGCATGTCCAACAGGGACACTGCATGCAACACTGTAAAGCATGAGAAGTGGAGTGCACCAAAATCATCTGCTAGTGTTTTTTAATATCAGCAAGTTTTCATTTCATAAATACACTCAAGAAACATGGTTTAAGGAAAACTTTATCTTAGTCATTGAGCTTAAGCTAGAAATACATATCTTTTGTAGCTAATAAGAATATCCTTATTGATTTAGACACATAAAAGCAACATCTTCTTAATAAAGGCAAAATGATACAAACAACAAAACAAGGCAGATCAGTTTTTAAGCTGGCTTACTGAGTCCTAGTGATGCAGGAGATGAAAAGTCGATTGGAATTTTATGATATTTTATCTATTTCTGGACAGTAGGGGTATTTTTTGTCATTTTTGCAATTTTCTGTGGGGTCCAATGATAGGGTTTAATTTGTCTAGTTATAGTTTGTTTATATTTAAAATTTCAAAGTCATTACATAAGTAGGATTAGAGTTATTGAGTCTTCTTTGAATTGAAATAGGATAATAACAGCTTAGTTTGAGTCCTACTAGGATTATTGAGTCTAACAGTTTGACTCCTATGACTATTATGAGTCTAATAGTTTGACTCCTAGGATTATTATGAGTTTAGAGTCTATAAATATGTATGGACGTTTTACACAAAGGCAATGAAGTTTATTGAGTTTTATCAGCTTATGCTAGCTATGGTGAGTGTTTCCCATGCCCTAGAGTGATTCTAGGCACCCTGTGAGTTATTCCAGGTATTTTCTCTCTTCTTTTTCTCCCTATTTTCTCTTTTATTCCTTCAAGAAGCCATTACAGCCATCAACAGCCATAAAATTCTGATCCAAGAACCATTCAACATTCTCTAAGGACTATAACTGAGCTAGTCCTACATCAATTGGAATGGTTTTTTTTTTAAAAGAAGGTTAACTTTATTTGAAATAAAAAGAGGTACATGAGGAGATGTACACAACAATTAAGCACTCAGAAAGTTACATAGGCAGAAAACTATCACTAAAAAGAACTAATGGTTTATTCACTATGTTCTCACAAAGTGATCGATTCTTTAGGCCTAGGGTATCTTCTAGACAATCTTACAAGCCTAGAATCAATGATAATTGGGTTTTTGAACCATATGAAGGGTCTTTGGTTGACTTATTTGAGAAGATGGTGGAAGAAAACAGATCTAATAATGCTAACTATGGGAGTAAGGTTTTCAAACATGTTAGAAGAGAAAGGGAAATACCAGATTTCAAAGAAGATGATGATCCACAAGCATTCTTTGATTGGGTTGCTGAACTAAAAGAATATTTTGATTGGCATGATATGTTTGACAAACAAAGAATTAGATTTGTGCGCATTAAGCTGACGGGTCATGCTAAAGTATGGTGGAGAACTCTTGAGCAACAACTAGAGAATAGAGGCGATGATCCAATTAGTTCATCGGCAGAGATGAAGAGGTGTTTGCAGGGAAAGTACATCCCACTAAACTTCCATGATGATCTATATATGGAGCTGACTAATTTCGAGCAAAGAAGAAGAATTTGAGGATGAAGCTAAAGAAGAAGAATTCCAAGTAGATAAGAAAGTAGATGATTCCTTGCACGTTGATACCTATCCCAGAGTTGAAGTTGAGGATGAAGCTAAAGAAGAAGAATTTCAAGCTATAAAAGTTGTAGATATTAAAAATCAAGAAGGTGTAAGCCAAGCAAAAATAGAAATTGTTGGAGTTTCCAATACCCATGATCAGCTTGAGGTTAATAATCAAGAAGAAATATAACGGGAGCAAGTTAAAGAAATTCATGTGCAAGATACAAATGTGCTGATTGTAGTAAATCCTAGTACGGAAGTATGTGAATTTACGTTATAAGATCAACTAGAACTAATTCAAGAATTACAACCCGACATAGCACAAGTTCCACCAACATCAACAATAGAAGGAGTCCTAGAGTTTGTTGAAGAACCAAGGATAGAAAAACACATAGAGATAGTGTTTCCTAAGCTAGAAGTTGAAGGAAAAGTTCCAAATGTTGTAGTTGAGAATTTGGATAAGCAAGGGGAAGATTCATCACAAAGGCTGGTTGATGAATTAGATGTTCAGGAAACTAATGTTATTGATGATTTAACAAAGATGGTTATGAAAGGTAGTTTTTCAAAACTACGTTTCTTTCAAAATCCTTTTGTAGTTCTATGTGTGGCCTCTACTCTACAATCCAGGCATGTAGTTGTGGGAAGTCCTACTCCTTTTGTAATTGGGGCATATCAATTTTTCATCCTCAAGTTCTTCAAAACTCGAGGACGAGTTTTTTTGAACCGGGGGAGAATGATGCAGGAGATGAAGAGTCAATTGGAATTTTATGATATTTTATGTATTTCTGTATTTTTGGACAGTAGGGGTATTTTGTCATTTTTGCAATTTTCTGTGGGATCCAATAATAGGGTTTAATTTATCTAGTTATAGTTTGTTTATATTTAAAATTTCAAAGTGGTGTTTTTCCAACTAAAGAAGTCTGGGATTCCATGATGCAAATATGGAAAAATGGAAACCAGGGAAGAAATCAAGTTTCTCTAGATTCTTCCACCAGCAGTAATTTAGTAAATTGGGTTTGAAATTTCTAGAAGATATACTGCGGCAAATTTAAGACATAGAAAGAGGAATGAGGTTTTAACAGAAAGAGAGAGAGAGAGAGAGAGAGAGAGAGGAGGGGGGAGGGATAGGGAGAACAAGGAGATAAGATCAAAGGACAAACCTTAGTGATAACACTGTAGAGAAACAGAAGCAAGAAGTAGGATCAAGTTGTTGGAGCATCAAATTTGAAGCCCCAAAACACATACATATGTAAACATGTGCATGAAGGCTAACAGCAGTTCTACTGCATATTAGGAAAGAGTGTAAGTACTACATAGAAAAGGAGGGAGGGAAGGTAGGTGGGCTACTGGTGGGCTGCTGTAAGGAGGGAAAACCAGAAGAGGAGAGAATGACCCACGAGAAAGGAGGGACGGGGCCAGATAAACTCATGTTTCCAAAGATGTTCATCCCTTCTTGGCAGAGAAAGGCAAAAAGACTTTAGCCATGTTTTATGGTTATCCACTTGTGTCTCTGAAGGCTATAGAAGACTCTTCATACCAAACCAAAACTCTTGGTAGGCAACACAACACCAGCAGGAACTCCAAAGATATGATATATGGTCCATACTCACATCTACCATGATTGAAGTGATGTTTGTTTGCCTAAAACACAAAAACTAAAAAAATAAAGTAAAAGAAAGAAAACTTAATCATGTCTTTAGAATGTGAATTAAACTATAAATACTGAACATACAGGTGTGTCTACTGAGTATGGAGTCTTCAGATCGTCCTCATTCATGAGATTTTTGTTCACCCCAGAACTTGTAGTAGGTTCCCCACTTGAATCATCAGATGGATTTTGTTGCTGCTGGTCATCAACTTTATTGTGGCCAACATCTGCATCATCATATTTAACAGCCATATAGTTACCTTCTTATCTTTGTTATACAGATTGTAAGTGTGGACAATTAGTGAAGCCATAGTAGAAGCACCTGATTCTTTTGGCACAGGAGAACTCAAAGCACGCTGAGTGGATTGTTGATGAATTAAATTTGGCTGTTGTAATGAAGCTGATGCAACAGCATTTAGACCTGGTCCCTGAACTCCAAGACCCAGTCCAATATGAGGCGATAATGAGTTTTGAGAATTGAACTGCATAGGTTATCAGTTCTCAGATAATGAGCATCAAGAATTCAAAATCAAATGGCACATGAAACCATAAAAGTGGGAAGGCAATAAAGTGAAACCCCAATACTAATTTGAAAGCATAGAGATTCCAGAAAGACGATGTCTTTTTTATGTACAAGTAGCATGTGTTCCTTCATTAAACATTAGAAATTGCAATAAGAATTTTTCTCTTGAGAGGATGTCAACAAGATATTCTGAGAAAGATTTCCAACCAGAATGCCAGACTTTCTGTTTGACAATTATTTGTATCCCCACAAGATATTGAAAGCAACTTGACTTCAGGAATTTGGAATTTAAGTTTTAATTTTATCTATATGCTCATACTCACAAGAATTGTTATTTATATACTCATTTTTGCCTGTTTTGGAAGTCGTGGTCATGTAAGGAGTATTTGTCTTTTTTGCCAGTGTTATGTTATCTTCATATGTATCAGGGTGGTTAGGTCATTCTACAATGATTATTAGTTCAATTTATAATTGAAGCAGAAAATTTCCGACACATAACAAGAAGCTTCAGCCACAAGTATTAACAAGCAAATAAAGAAGAGAAAATAGAAGAGGAAGCAAGAATTAATTCTACTATAGCTGCTGGCTATGGTAGAAACAGAAAAGAAAAAAAAAATCTTTATTCAATTGAATGGAATGGATTGTTCTCTATAAGACCCGTTGACACTCTTTTATAGACCCAAAATAGCAACTTCCAGCTGCTATTTGGACTCTAAGACTCACTTCCAGCTCCTATTTGTGATGGAACATGGTTGGCTGGTGGCATGGCATATAAAATAGAAATAAGGCATAAAATAAAAGATGAAAGTGAGAAAAAGGTTCTTTTAAGTTTTCCTCCCATCAATAGTTTGGTAGTATGGAGTTGCCACTAAGTGAAAGTAAGGCCAGGTTAGGTCGGGACCATCAAGTTGAAGTCTACCCCAACCCAACCAAAGTTGTTGAACCCCTAACCCAACCATACTTTTCAGTTTTTGTTGGGATCAGGTTGGCCCAGCTTCTTGACTTCATGTTGCTTAAATGTTCTTGTTTCTTAGACTTAAGATTAGTGGATTAAGGTTTACTGATTTTAGCATTATTATATTTAAAACGACAAAGTTATGGTGCTTTAGGAATACTGTACTTATATGATACAAGTTCGGAGTAAATACATCCCCTCCAAGGTAGCTTTCCTAGTTTGGACTGCAATTCTTGGGAAGTGTTTAACTGCTGACAAATTGATCAGAAGAGGCATGGACTGATCAGTTCAATTGCAGCCTTTGTGGGGTCTACAGTGAGTCTTAAAATCTCCTTTTTATCCAATGTAGTTTCAGTCATCAGCTGTGGTCTATCTTGCTTCAGTCTGCAAGGATGTCAAATTGGCTTTTTGGTTCAGCTATTACAAGAATGGAGACTACAGGGATTAAGTAGAAGAGGCAGAAAAGAGGGAGAATCCTGTGGAGTATACCCCCTGCTGCAATCATTTGGGTGGTGTGTAAGGAAAGGGATCAAAGTTTTTTTTTTTTTTTTTTTGACAAGTGAAAGGGATCAAACAATTTTTTTTTTAAAACAAGCAGAATGAAATGGATATAGTATTTTTTGATAAGTAAAGAAGCAGTTTATTAATATTAATCAAGATGAACTAACAAAAAATACAGCAGAGAGTTCCCACAAAGAGGTGTGAGATGCTGCCTCAAAGACAAAGCAAAATTGCAATTGAGCCCAAAATAATTAATCCCTATGCACCCTTGCTTAGCAAGGTCAGCCAACCCATTAGCCTATTTTTCCCACTGGACTCTAACTGTTAATAAGTTAGCCACTTAAATCTTCTCATCACCCCCCCCCCCCCTGAAAGACCAGGCTACAGTCTTCGGCTCTTTCAGCCACCAAATAACCAGTCTAGAGTTACCTTCAATGACCAATCTCCCAAAGTTCATCTCTAGCAATCTTTGCCCCATGTAAAACTGCTTGGATCTCTGCACTAACCGCATCCCCCTTCCAATTGGACCAGAGAACAAGCAATAATCTGACCCTCTTCATTCCTGAATACTCCTTTCAATATCAGAAGGCCCAGGATTACCGAGGCTACTACCATCAAAGTTTAGCTCAAGGTTCAAAGTATCGATATGTATCAGCCCGTATCGGCTGATCCATATCGTGTCAATGGCTTCTCGATACGCCCCTCCAGGGGTTGTATCGGGTCAGGCACTGGTTCAGAGGGTGGTCGGGCCTTAAACCGACCCCTCTGAACCGGTTTCAAAAAAAAATAATAAAACCTAAAAAAAAAGTACTGCTACTGTTGATACTTTGAACCTTGGTTTAGCTTGATGAAACCTTCTTCGGGAGGCTTCCAGGCTACAACTGGCTTGTTCTTAGCTGAAGAAAATTTTGCAAGTTACCCAAAGTGTTTGGGATAATGGAGAAACTGGGAAGCAAGATTTTGTTCTTAGCAGATCTCTCCCAAACACTTCAGATACTGTTTGGGATGGTTTGCTTTAGCCAAGGTTCAAAGTATCAACACAGGTCGATACGCCGGTAGGGCATATCGGCCTGTATCAGTACTTTTTTTTAGGTTTTATTTTTTTTCGAAACTGGTTCAGAGGGGTTGGTTCAAGGCCCAACCACCCTCTGAACCAATGCCTGACCCGTTACAACCCCTGGAGGGGCATATCGGGAAGCCATCGGCACGATACGTATCGGCCCATATCGGCCGATACGTATCGATACTTTGAACCTTGGCTTTAGCCAATTGTAGCTTGCAAAGGATACACCAGTTTGGGAAGATATTAAGGTCGGGTCGTCTCTTTTGCAAATTATCTGAAGTTCTTATTTTCCCAAGAGACTTCCCAGCAAAGGGCTCCCACCTTGGGGCATGGGTTTAGACCAAATTTCTTTACAAAAGAAAGAACACAACTGAGAGAAAAAAGAAGCACAAGAAAAAAGACCTAGAGAGTTAGGAGTCCATATTCTAGTATCAGGTTTAGAGTGATCCAAAAAATCAGGGCCAAGGGTTTTGAGTAGAAAACCAGCTTGGTCAAGCTCAGAGTCTCTCAGGTCTCTTCTAAAACCCAGATTCCAACTATACAAAAAGAAACAAACCTCCGAATGGGTTCATTTTTTAAAGATGGAGAGGGAATACATAGAGGGGCAAAGGTCCTTAAGGGTGGAATTACCAATCCAAGTGCCTTCCCAAAACAAAACTCTAGCACACACATCATATCTGATAAGGCATAGGAATTGGGGAAGGATGCCATTGATAGCCTTCCACGAAAAGTTCAGAGTGGCCCGCCGAGACACTCCAGCATCCCAACCATTACCTACACATGCATGAATGCTTCCTATGACCTTGTGCCAAAGCCTCTACCTCTCTAGAGACCATCTCCACAACCGCTTACCCAATAAAGCAACGCTGGTCTTCCCTATATTGCCTATACTCAATCCCCCTTGCTCCTTACTTTGGCAAACTAAATTCCATCTCACCAAGTGATCTTTTCTTTGTTCACCAAGTTCCCATAAGAACTCTCTCCTGATCTTCTCTACTTTCAACACCTCCCTTTGTGGTGTCTTAAAGAACAAGAGAAAGTAAAGTGGAAGGTTTGTTAGAGTAGACTTTATCAGAGTAATACAACCCCCAGAGATGCATAAATCCTCTTCCAAGTTGACAATTTCTTAACATAACTTTCAAGAATTGGATTCCAAAAGCTTTCATCCTATGGGTTGGCTCCTAAAGGCATACCTAGATATTTCAATGGTCAACTAGTAGTAGAACAACCTAAGGCCTCTATAAAGAATAGGGATGTCAATGGGTCAGGTTCAGCACAGGTTTGCCTCAACCCTAACCCGACCCTGTATTGTCTCCACCCAAACCCACCCCCCACCCCAACTTACCAAAAGGATCAATTTCCAAACCCACCCCGACCCTATAAGACAAAACCCAATGCCAACCTGACCTAACTTGGCTTATGTTTCTTCTCGCCAATGGAGATGCACTGATGCATCAGGGTGGTTATTTCCAATAGATACATTTATAGTATATTCTATGAAGATAGAATTGGTCTTTGGATATGACTTGCTCCATACTTGGTTGGGCAAAGAAGAATAACAATCTATTGAAGAATCCTTAAAAAACAAAATAAGAAAATTCCTTTTATGACTTAATGAAACCAAAGAGAAGTATTTCCAAGGTTTCCCACATCACCTATTTGTGATTTTCATGGGTTAATGCTCAAACAAAAACTCATGACAGTGGCTCTAATCTAATATTTTTACTTGTTAAAATAGACAATTTTTCCAGAGTTGCTTGGACATTTCTTCTTCTTTCAAGTTTCAAGCTTTCAACAATTATTTTTCTGTAAAGCCCCAACAATTTGAAGTTTGAACCATAAGAAAAATAGGAGAAGAAAAACAGAAGGAGAAGACCAACTTACCAGTGAGATACCAAAAGAGAGCTTCTCCTAAGTGCTATGTAATTCGTTGGTTGTCCTTTTTTCCAAACTCTAGTCGCCTCTTCCAAAAAAAATTCAAAGATAGTAAATGAAATGAAATGCAACCCTTGGGGCTATAGATTTAGACTATACAAAATTACAACAATACCCTCTATATGTAGGGGATATCATGACCCGATAGACCCGAAAACAACTTGGGTTAGACTTTTAAAACCCTAAATTACTAACTAACCCTACACCCAACTGAACCTGCCCTGATAATTTGGTCCTCCGAATTACTCCGCGACACATGGCCTTCAAGTGACACCTCGGCGGTGATCAGACAAACCAGTTCGGCAAGTCAACCTCAAGCAGCTCGTCCAGGCCGACCTCCACCTCGGTCGAGCCGAACTGATGGGTTTCCTAACTCGTAGCGACCTGCCTCAAAGACCAGTCAATCTGTAGGAATCTATAGCAACCTGCGAGCGAGCAAGCGAGCGAGCTGACTTGTTTCGAAGAGATGTTACCAACCTGAGATCTCCGGAACATTAATGCCTCGACCGTTGGATCAGCCTACCACACCACGCGTGCAGTATTGTATTCCGCGTGTCATCTTCCATGAAGTAAATTACTTCTTCTCTTCGAGAGAGCTTTGGCGGATTGTCATTATCATGCTCAAGTTCCCTAACCGAGCTCTTTCCGACCAAGGTGGTACAACCGGCTACTATAAATTACTTCTTCTCTTCGAGAGAGCTTTGGCGGATTGTCATTATCATGCTCAAGTTCCCTGACCAAGGTGGTACAACCGACTACTATAGACCCTCCAGTGATCATGTTGATGACCCCCCGGACAGGTCTTTCCTGTTGCTGATTCCTGGGAGCTGCTTCTTGCTCCCGACTATTCTGAGGTACCTCCCTGCTTTGCTCGGCAGGTCGGCCTTCATCTTTCACGAACTGCATAAGGTATCCTCGGCGGATCAAGACTTCAATCTCGTTCTTTAGATTCCAACAGTTCTTCGTCACGATAGAAGTGGCAGTACTTATTAAGGTTTTTGGTTGTTGGGTCACCCTTCATCCTGGGTGGCCATTTTACATAGTTGGTCGATTTTATTTGCATCAGTATTTCTCCCCTTTTTGCATTCAGGGGGTAAAGGTCTTATTATACAATGGTGGGGTTCTGGAGAACCGGTTTAAACCCCGTTATGGAGACTTACTCTTTCTTCTAGGAGAGTTGCTTCGCTGATTTCTTGGTGACCTGCTTCTTTTGGGAGACTTGCTTCTCCTCTTAGATTTGTTGCTGCCTACTTCTTCTTCAGCTCGCTTCCTTTTCCCAGATAACTTGGACCGCGAACCCAGTGCTTCTTCTGCCTTTATAAACTTATCCGCCACGTCGAGGAATTCTTCCATAGTGGTTGGAGAATTTGATTCTATCTCCCAGAGTAGGTCAAGGTGACGTACGTCGTTCTTGGCCGCGATGAACTGTACGGTTGGGTTCAAGTTCGGGATTTGCAGATGTTCCAAGTTAAATCTTCTTATGTACTCCCGAAGTGTTTCATTAGGTTTTTGTATTACATTAAGCAAGCAGGTCGCTGATTTAGAGTGATTTTTACTTGTGGCAAAATGTGCAATAAATAAGTTGGCGAACCAGTTCCAGTTTTTTATGGAACTAGGCGCTAACCCTGAATACCAGAGCTGAGCTTCATCTCGAAGGGTAGTAGGGAAAGCTATACACATGCTAGCGTCATTGGCCCCGTGAAGGAGCATTAGGGCCTAAAAGCTGTCAACATGATCAATCGGATCTTATGCACCTTTGTAGATCTCGAAGGTCGGCACTCTGAAGTTCTTCGGCCTCGGAGCCTGGAGGATTTCTGGTGCGAGTGATGATTCCCGAGTTATGAGGGGTTCTAATGATGCGCCTACCTGGCTAGTTGCTTTGCTTACTTCTTTTTTGTCCATCACGCTCCCAACTAGAGTGAGCTAACTCTTCTTGGAGGCGCGATGAGCATGTCTACTGCACCTCTTGGAGCCTTTTAAAGAGATGGCAGCCTCTATCCCGATGGGAGCTGTAGTTCGGGTCTCCACCGGAAGTTGGTTCTGATTCTGATCAGGGACCGCATTGTCCATCGGAAGCTGATTGTTGACTGGTTCAGGGACCCGGTTGGAGACATGATTGTGTACCTGGCTAGGAAACCGAGTTGGGGCCAAGTTCTGGTTGCCGATCTAATTAAGCCCAGCGTTCTGTCGATGTTGCTGTTGGGATGTTATTTGTTGATTCTGATGGTGTCGGGGTTGCTGGTATTGTTGTTGTTGTTGTTGCCCCCCCCCATCATGGTGGCGAACTTACTTTCCTAGAATTTGAGTTGGTCACTCATTCCCCGTACACACTACACCAGGTCGTTGGCGCACACCAACCCCAGCAAAAGTCGTTGCGGGCTCGTCTATAAGGGGAGGCACGTTCACAAGTGCGAATTCAGGGCTCAAAGGGACGTCAATTTGTCCTATGGTCACTGAGGAGACTTCTGGATTGCCCCGAGCTGCCCATTGACCTGATTGTTGTTGTTGTTGGAAGGTTGATTGCTTGATGATGCCATTAGTATTAAAAATTTGTGAACAAAAAAATACCAAGCTTTTTGTGTCAATTTCCCACAAACGGCGCCAATTGATGTCGCATGATCTGGCTCCTCTCGCGTGTCTAATGATTCGGACTTTGATTCGGGTTGTACCTTGTCAAGCCGAGCTGTGCTAGGCCAAGCTAGAGATGGCCAATCTGGTTTTGTTCTGCAAGAGAAAAACTTAGAGTGCCCGGGTTGTCTTTACCCAGGGTGGGCACTCCGATGCTTAAGTCAGAGAGTGTTTTAGAGTCTTTAGAGAATGAGAGAGCTTGTAATCGTGCGTTCCTTCACAAGTAGAAATGAGTGTCTTATATAGGCGCCAGTGGTCTAAGTCCCCTTACAACGGGTCTTATATTCTCGTGGAGTCGTTTCCGCTTAGTTCGGTGAGTTATGTGTCAGTTATGTGTTCTGTGTGGGGGTTACGATCTGTCCGAGTAACTTTGGGGCGTGTGGTGCGGTAGGCTAGTCCAACGGTCGAGGCATTAATGTTCCGGAGATCTCAGGCTGGTAACGTCTCTTCGAGACAAGTCAGCGAGCTCGCTCGCAGGTCACTATAGATTCCTACAGCTCGGCCGATCTTTGAGGCAGGTCGCTGCGAGTCAGGAAACCCATCAATTCGGCTCTGCCAAGGTGGAGGTCGGCCTAGACGAGGTGCTTGAGGCTGACTTGCCAAACTGGTTCGTCTAGTCACCGCCAAGGTGTCCTTGATTCAGAATTTGGGAGTGGTTCTTTAACCTCTTTGGGTGCAAGTAGACTCTACCTACAAGCTTAGCTAGTTTCTTTGTAGGTGAATCCTTCAAGTGGCCAAGGAAAAGAGGAAGAATTTTATGGAGATGCACTAGGGCTGTTGTTGTATGGAGAGTGTGGGAAAAAAGAAATGTGAGACTATTCAAGGAAGAGGAGAGAAATGTAGAAACAATCTTAGATTGTGTTCTCTTGATGGTGATTCATTGGGTCAAGTCCTTGTACTAGTTCTCACCCTTCTTCTTTGACGACATAAAAAGGAATTGGAGGGAAGTGGCTTCTTTCTCTACAAAAAATACTAGAACAGTTCCGATTTGGAAACCACCCTCAGAAAGCTTTATAAAACTCAATTTTGATGAGAGCCGTTTTGGTAACCCAGGCCCTTAAGGCATAGGAGGAGTTTTCAGGGATAAAGATAGAAATATTTTAGCTTTATTCTCGGGGCCTATTGCTCAAGGAGACTCAACTAAAGCTGAATTGTCTTCTGCATTGTGGGGTTCAATTAGCAAAAAATCTAAACATAAGAAGGTTGATGATAGGAGGCTCTCAAGTAGTAGTCAGTTGGTTAAAAAATTGTTTTGGGCTTAGTTGTTTTAAGGAACAATTGTTTTACCTGCTCCTGAGAGCAAGGGGTGGTCAGGGAGTGATTGTTTGGATCAGTTGTTTTAACTGCTTTTTAGGGGTACTCATACCCCGTTTGTAACTCATTGTGTATTCTTGTTTATATTAATGAAATGTCACCTGTTATCTATCAAAAAAAAAATGTAAGGACAGAGGGATAGCTAGCAGGGGCTAGTCCAAATATAGGGGTGATTAAGCACTGCAATGTAACTTTATCATTCTTTAAAGCACTGCAATGTAAGTAAAAATTAATCATTCTTTAATTCAATCAATAAAGTTTTCAGTTACTGATCAAAAAATACAGAAAACTTGTCTCATTTTACATGGAAAAAAAATGGGGAATGGTTTCTGAGACATGGTTTAAAACAAATTCTAGGGAAAAAATGCTCCTTATGTTACATCAGTATCAAAATAAGAAAAACTATAAATAACAAGGAAAAGCTAGCATTTATTTTAAACTGCACAGCTAGAAGTTTACTGAGTTGTCTTTATATAGAAAGATGTGAAAGGTAGGAGTATGTTTTGCACTAAAATCCATAAATATAACCTGTTGTAATAGTGAGCTTTGCTGTTGTGCATTGAACTGCATATGATTTCCCCCAGCAAGTTGAGAATGTTGCTGAACTTGTTGGAGCTTCTGCAAAAATTTCTCCCTTTGATCAGGTTGAACACGAAATTGACCCTGACAAAAGAATGAAATAGAACAATGGTTTCCAAACATCAGATTTAACACCAGAAATCTTACATCTTGCAAATAAAACAAAAATGCCTCCACAAAATATGGAAGCATCAAGTCATCAACGCGTGATATGGTATTTATTTTGTAATAAGCACAACAATAGCTATCACCCATATTTTAACTTACAAGCAGTATAGAATAGATGTAGAAACACCAATGCTGTCAATGGCACCCATGCTGCTCACCATGAAACCATTGTGAGGCATTGCACTGGTACAATGCCATGGAATGACCATAGCAAGAGGATTTAAATATGGTGCTCATTATTGGTGCATGACAAACACCATATTTAAGTTGAATAAAAAAGTTGTTTTTTAATGTATATATTCAGAAGTTATTCAAGTTGTCCCTATTTATGGTACTTGCACATAATATTTTTCATATAAAATCTAATAATATTGTCAATTCATCTCTGAACTTGAAGCGAATTTGAACAATCCAGAATATTGAATCTCACTTTATCTTTTGCAGATCTAAACAATGGAACAATTATTTTTATTATCTCGTGATTTGTGATGCCCATAATGCTTGTTTATTTGAATTTATGCATAAATTGTTGGAATATGTCATTTAAATTTTTACGCAAACAGTTTTTATTTTTTATTTGTTAATTTGGCATCTTGAGCATGCACTATATGTGATGGCCTATGAAGGCCTACAACCTCCATGTTATACACAATAATGTAACCAACTGATCTAACAGGCTATTTCTCATTTCCTATATTTGGTTATTTAGCATTAGGTCTATGTATTTTTTTTTTGATGAATGAAAATAATTTATTAAATCAGAATATAAGGCAATACAGGAAAACCATGAAGAGGCGTGAGCTGTTACCTCTTCTAACAAAGTATTACATCACTTAAGAACCGGATAAGCAGAAATAAACAGAAATAAAATTACATAGCAGCCCAAAACAAATGATCCCTTRAAACCCCTTGCTTAGCTAGTCCATCCGCTAAGGAATTTGCTGATCTTTCTACCCAAAGAGAGGTAACTGTCATATTTCTTGTGAGCCAATTGACTTTCCTCAATAAATCTCTA
>NW_010729179.1:1475454-1487811 GCF_000365185.1 Nelumbo nucifera
ACATACACCAAGTGGGTTCAAGAGAACTATTTGGTTATGGCATGGCTGTGTAATTCTATGCAGCCACATATCAGTCGAAATTACTTGTGGGCAAAGACAGCCAAAGAGATATGGGATGTTGTGAAAGAAACCTATTCCCAACCCCTTAATGTTGCCAGAGCCTATGAAATGAAGTGTGGGCAAAGGTGCAAGATTTATTTTTCTATCCCAACCTGGGAACCAATTTCCCAGTAATTTCAAAATCTGGATTTCTGGATAAATCTTGCACTAAACCATACCAGATTTGAAACCAAAAATAAAGCTGATTGTACCTAATACGGAGATCACAAATCGCTGCTCCCATAGTGAATGTTCACGCCCAATATCAGTCCCAAAACCAGCCTCCAACTAAATATGGCACCATGTACGGGAGAAGTCAGTTCAGCAACATTGTTTTCAGCAAAATTGCTATCCAACTTGCTTGGATCAGATGGGATGTGTGAATCTGATTTCCCAATGTTTTTCTTGCAAAAACTCAGAGGAAAAACTGATAAAAATCAGTTCTTGCAATGGCTAGGTCGTGATAGGGTTTCTGGGAGAGAAGAGAGAAGAGAGAGCAAGAGAGTGAAGAGAACAAGTTCTATTTGCCCTCTTCCTCTTAACCCCCTTATATGGAGAATTCTCCTAATCTAATTAAGAGATTATCCAAATCTGATTTGAATCTGGAATCTTTTAAGAGATAAGCATTGTCCTCCTTTTAAGAGATAACCATGTCTAGTTTCGACCCAAATCACATGACAGTTTAACTAATCATATTAGTAATGGGCCTTTGGCCCATTTTCTTCAAAGGCTCACGTCCCTAGGTGTTGCATGGCCACTTTGGACCTGATATTGTATGGCATGGGACCCACAAAGGTCTCACACAAGTCCATGAGGGTTTGGCCCCACCTCTAAAAGAGGTTAGGCCGAATTCACTACTCAGGGCAGTAAACTCCTGGGCTTAATTTGGGCCAACATTTACACATAAATGATCATTGGATTCAGCCACCCTATGAAGACACAAGGATAATGGACTTATGTGAGTTAAAGCCCATCAAGTAATCAGCCTTGTAATGGTCTCTTACACTTAACCTCTCGGCTCATAGTGATCACAACACTGCCCGACAGGGAAGGACCTCTCCCTTGACTGCAAGGTACAGTGTCACACTCTCTGCTCGGATAGATCCCAGGATTAAAACCTTTTGCAAACCTTTTTGCATAAAATAGTAGTATAACATATAAATACATTTTACAAAATCAGATTTCAAATACAGTTGAAATCCACTACTGTCGACAGCTTAGGTTTCCATCAGAGAGAGTGTAAACCCTAATATTCTCTTTGTCCAACAAAGGGACCAATCCTATCACTATAATCACCCACTCAGGTGATTTCCCAAACTGCCCCAACATGCCCAGGTATTTGACCCTTGTTGGATCTCATTGATGGCATATCTAAGACAACCTAATGCAGTGCCATAATCAAGTATGGGGTAAAATGTAACATTCCAGGTTTGCACATTTATCTCCAAGGTCCAAGGCATAACTGGAAATTGGTCCGGGTTCAGTGTTTCTTCCAAACACCCACTGTCTGTGCTTCGGGTCTAACCCTAGCAGTTGAGACAAGTTGTTCCAACTACTTGGCAGCAAATCAGTGTCAACCTTGTCAGGATAAACTCCCCAAGTCTATCCAATAGTTGAGAACATTCTAAACTAACACAAGTCTCTTACGTGTCCAGTTTAAGGGGTAATACACAGAAAACATACCAATATGAACATGAAACAACAATGTACAAATAAATGTTTATGTACATCAATCTGATTGGAGCTAAGGGCATACACTATCTAACAAAGGCAAGGTGGTTGGAAAGGAATTTCGAGGAAGAAGAGATAAAGCAAGTTGTCTTTCTAATGGATAGATCTAAGGCTCCAAACCCAAATGACTTTACAATGCCTTTTTATCAAGATTGTTGGGAGGTACTAAAAAAGGATCTAGTTGAAGTATTTAAGGAATTTGCATATAACCACACAATAAGCCTTGGAGTCAATGCCACATTCTAGCCTTAACCCCTAAGAAGATTGATGCCAACCACCAAAAAAGATTTCAGGCCTATTAGTCTGGTGACGAGCATATATAAAATCATGGCTAAAGTGCTCTCTTCGAAGATCAAAGTTCCCCCATCTATTATTAGCCAAACTCAAGGGGCTTTCATTCAAGGGCGACAAATAAAAAATCAGATCCTAATTATCAATGAATGTGTGGAGGAAATGAAAAGATCTAGGAAAAGAGGTTTCATGTGTAAATTGGATCTTGAAAAGGCTTATGATTTGGTGGATTGGGCGTTTTTGTTAGAGGTGATGAGGAATTGTGGTTTCGGGAACAAGTGGTGTAGTTGGATATCTAGGCATCTTAGTACTTGTAACTACTCTGTATTGGTTAATGGTGTGGTGAAAGATTTTTTTTCCAGCTTGTAGGGGAGTTAGGCAAGGGGACCCACTCTCTCCTTTCCTATTTACTTTAGTAGCTGAGGTGATTAGCAGAATCATTAGTAAGGCTGATAGAGAAGATACCATTAGGGGTTGGAGAGTAGGGAGAAATCAGATTCCAGTCACCCACCTTCAGTTTGCAGATGACCTATAGATTTTTTGTGAAGGAAGTCTTAGCGAGAAGGTAGAAAACCTAAAGGAGCTAATCAAAGGTTTTGGAAGAGTATCAAATTTGAAAATAAATCTGGAAAAGAGCTGCATAGCGAGTATTAACCTGGAGGATTGGGAGATTGAGGCCATAGCGGAGTGTCTTGAGTGTTTCATTTCTTCTTGGTCTATATCCTACTTAGGGCTTCCATTAGGGGCAAATCCTAAGAAGAGTAGTTTTTGGACCCCAATGCTAGAAAATTTTGGGAAGAGATTGGCTTCGTGGAATAAGAATTACACCTCATTGGGAGGGAGAATCACTCTAATAAAAGCTACATTGGCTAACTTACCCACTTATTTCCTCTTTGTTTTTAGGATACCACCTAGGGAAGCCAGGAAGTTAGAGAAATTGATGAAAGATATTCTATGGGAGTCAAGAGCAGGAAAAAAAATATATCATTTGATTAAATGAGAAATAGTTTGTAGAAGGAAAGAAGATGGAGGTTTGGGAATAGGGAGGATTGTTGAAAAAAATCAAGCTTTGTTGGGGAAATGGTTTTGGCAATGGCCACTAGAAAGTGAGAGGCTTTGGCATGAAGTGGTGGGAAGCATTCATGGGAGTCCAGAGAATGAGTGGGACGCTGGTGTATCAAGGCAAGCTAACTTGGCAACACCTTGGAAGGTCATCCACAACACTCCTCCTCAATTTCTCAGGTTTGTCAGGTATGAAGTTTGTTCTGCCAATGTTGTCCAATTTTTGGAGGACATCTGGGTAGGAAACACCCATCTAAAGGACCTATTCCCATCATTATTTTCTATTTCATTGTATAAAAAAGAGGTGGCCTCAAATTTTGTCTCATCTTTGGGAACACCTATGGCTCCTAATTGGATTCGAGTTTCGTAGGGGATTAAGGGACAATGAAATTGAATCCCTCTCTGACTTGCTTGGCAGCCTCAATCAGGTTTGCTTGGACCCCTCTAAGCTAGACAAAAGGGTGCGGGCTCCTAGGCCCAAAGGGAACTTTACTTGTGCTTCGTACTTTAAGTCCATCTCTCAGTCTTCTGTCCAACAACTTTTTTCATCAAAGGAAATTTGGTGCAGGTTAGTTCCCCCAAACATTATAGCTTTTTGTTGAGAAGTGTACCAAGGGAAAATAAACACTCTAGATAACTTACAAAAGAGAAGACCTTTCCTCTATATTTCTCCTAACTGGTGTACCCTCTGTAGAGCTAATGGGGAGGATTGTTACCTTCTACTAATAGTGTGTCCTTTTTTGCAGACTTATGGGGAGGATTGGTTACACTCGCTATTTGGGAGTAGTTGGAGCTTACCAGCAGAAGTTCACATGGTCTTTGACCGTTCTACTTTTTCTTGGCCTACAAAAGTTGGGAGAATTATGTGGAGATGCGTCCAAGCGGCCCTAATTTGGACACTTCTGTCCCTGTTGGGTTGTCCTTTCCGATTAAGGAATTTTGGAGCAAGCCTATTCCTCTCGGGTTGGTATTTTTTGTTGGGAAATTTTCCTGGAAAAAATAAACACAAATGATTTACTTCAAAAAAAGAGACCCAATTATTGTTTACTTCCTAATAGATGTTCTCTTTGTAAAGCTGATGGAGAATCAGGTTACCACCTTATGGTCTCTTGTAAGGTTACTAAAACTGTATGGGAGTGGGCTCTTTCCCGTTTTGGGTGTTCTTGGAATCCTCCCGAGAGTGTCCAAAGGTTGTTCTCTCCTTCGTTTTTCAAATGGCCTAAGAAGCAAGGGAAGATTATGTGGAGTATTAGGGCAGCCGTGTGTTGGTCCCTGTGGGAAGAAAGAAATTCACGAATTTTTCAGACAAGGAAAGAACCCTGGAAGACCTATTAGACCTAATACTTTTAAGGGCTGCCCATTGGCTAAAATCTATGGAGCTGTTTTCAGACTTTCAGGTGGCTGACTTGTTAAGAAATTGGAAAGAGATAGCTACCTCTGCTCTGTGTAAGAGGACTCTTAGTCCCTCATGGTCCCCTCCCTCTGGATTTATAAAATTGAATTTTGATGGCAGTAGCTTAAGGAATCCAAGTCCCTCTGGGATTGGGGGAGTATTCAGGAATGAGGAAGGGATTATTATTGCTTTGTCCTCAGGCCCTATAGGAGAAGGAGACTCTCTTAGGGCTGAGATCCTTGAAGCTCTAGAAGGAATTCAAAGAGCAAGGGAACTAAATATCAAACGCTTGGTCCTGGAAGGTAATTCGAAGGTGGTGATTCGTTGGTTGAAGAAAGAAGACAGTGGTCTATGGAGCTATAACAATGAAAAGAAAAAATTCTTATGGCTGTGTAGGGACATTGAGATACAAAACAGCTGGGTGAAGAGGACCGTTAACCCATTTGCAGATGGGTTGGCCAAGCAAGGGGTGAATAGGGAGTCTATCTTTTGGGCTTTTTTTTTTTGATAATTTATCTTTTGGGCTAATTTTTAACTTTCTTTCATTGTATTTCGTTGATGGGGAGCTAAGACATTTTACCTCCCCCTTTTGTATCTAAAGTTTCACAAATCTTCACATCATTAATAAAGTTTTTCTTATTGATCAAAAAAAAAAAAACAAGGAATATGTTGGTTTCTATACAATGGGCGGGGAGATCAACAAATGCTATGGCTGATGGGTTGGCCAAACAAGGGGTAAATAGGGAAGAAATGTTTTGGGCTCAACTGTGATTTCTGTAATTTATTTTAGTATACTTGTAAGCTTCTAGGAGGGGCTGCAGCTCGCGCCTCTCCATGGGTTGTATGAAATTACACTTTTAAATCAGGTTATGAATTAATAAAATTTACTATTACTCATCAAAAAAATGCTAAGGCCTGAACTCTGAGGCGAGGCAATTCCTTTTATTTTCTTTTCCTAATAGACTGAAACATTTCACTTTCCTAAAGCACGAGGCACTAACTTCATGGGAACATTTTTTTTCAGAAAATATATAATCATATAATATCTAATTCTGGTTTTATGTACTCTTTGTCAGTAACAAAGTACAAACTTTAACAAAAACAATCTTAATGCTTAGGTACCCAATTGATTAGTTAGGAAAAGAATATTCTTTTGCATTTCATACTTTATCGAAGTCATGCATCATGTTCATGATGCTCAATATCTCGAGCTTGAAGCATGAAAAAGGTGTGAAGTGTGCCATGACTCATGCCTCACAAGCATACCTCAATATGTAGTTGAGCCCCAGAGCACCTTGGCAGTGGCTCTTCTTCAGGTGTAGCTTCAGGCTTATTCCTTAGAGAACCCATACAACACTTGACATGCAATAATGCCCAGGGAACATAATATATATTGCTGTTGCTTAATAATAGAAATTAAGTGCTCCTCGTGCCTCATTGTGGGAAGTTTGTTCTATGTATCCTTTGATTTTAATTAATAAAGTTGCTATTACTTATCAAAAAACAATAATAAGTGCTTTTTTGGGAGGGCTTCCACATAGCACCTTCTGGCTTTACAAGGTGGGCCCCACCTAGATAGCCTATAAGCAATGTTTGGTGAAAACCCCAGAAAGCCCAAAGCAGCTCAATCAAAAACTGTTTTGGCTTCAAATTATAATGTTTTCAAAAGCGACTTTTGCCAAACACTCGAAACACCTCAGCTCAATTTTGCTTTCACAGCCCAAAGCTCCAAAAGCAACAGATTACCCAAACAAAGCCTAAATTTCTGCTAGGCCAAGTAAATAATCTAATACTACTTTATTAAACAAAGCAACTTCCCCAGATGTCTATAAGACCAAACTGATCCTATTTTCTTTGATAAAAGTATATTGTATTGCCAAAACAATAAAGAGGGTGAGATGCCCTTACAAAACATATACAATTAAGTATAGAGTATCCTCTGTATTTTCCTCAAAAAACTTGTACACCATATGAAACCTACAACCTTACAGCAAACATCAAAAACAATTATGTTCCATTGAACCTTAAAGCTGCTGGCTGTGGTCCCAAAAAACTACTTCAAAACACTTGTCTACTGCATTAGGGCTCATTCAGTTTTACTAGTCACCTCCTCCACAGATAAAACTGTCCTCAAAGACCCCATGATTTCTTCTTTTCCATACCATTCAACAAACAGCAGAAGAAGGCACAGAATTCCAGAGAATATCCCCTCTTAACAGAAAAACCTCCAGTGTTCCAAACCGATAGGAGGGTAGGCAAACAAATCCCAACTTTTACTCCTGGTAAGTTGATGTAATTCTTGAAAATAAGGTTAAAATGTCAAAGTACAACAAGCACTCAGCAACTCACCACGTCTCTAATTCCCTCTAAAGTTTCTTGGCACAATTTATCCTAAAAGAAGAAACCTAATCCAACCCTAAGATATGTGAAGAAGGTGATTCTAATTAAAATTGCTTTTCCAACAATTTCTTAACTTTTAAGAGAAATCAAAAATGCCTATCATGGCTTAAAATGTTCATAAATTTCCTAATACTTCAACAGCATATTTCCATTTCCATGATTACTAGCACGAAATATTACTGGAACCGACATATGTCCAAATGAAAGCTACAAGTGCTATGTGAAGTTACAAGAGATAGTATTATATAATATTTCCACGGCACATTTCCATTTTCATGATTAACAACACGAAATATTATCAGAATCAACATAGTTCCAAATGAAAGCTACAAGTGCTAATGTGATTTTTTTTTACCAACAACTGAATGGATTTCATTGAAAAATAATTAAAAAAATACAAAAAGGAGAGGGGAGATAAACTCTCTTAGCAGGTGTCGGTTCGACCTCTAGACGCCAATTGTTCTCCTTCCCCATTTGGAACACTGCCATCTTCTCCTCCCTCTACCTGTCTTCTCCTGCCACATGAGCCCAACGCCTCCACCTCAGCATCACTGTTCTCCTCAGTGCACTCCTTCCACAGGATTGCTTCCATCTCCGACAAGATCTAATCTTCCTCCATCATTCGCTGGTGAAAAGAACCAACAACTGTGGGATTTCCTCTAGCTTAACCCTTGATATTTTGACACAAGCCGCCTGTAGGTTGTTAATATTATTCCCTTTCATTCTCTCACCCAGTGTTAGACAATTATGCCCTTAGCTCCAATCAGATTGATGTAACCCCTGAGTCCATCACCATGTGGCTGATGTGTAGATCAATGTTTGAGTCCCACGCCATACAAAGAGAGCCAACTGGGCAGCAGGTTAAGGGGTAAGTGAGCACATAAGCTTAGTGGGCCTAAAGCCCAATTCGAACTGGGCTTAAATTAGTTAATTAAAAGGAGGCAAGATCTGATTTATAATCTTATTAGGATTAGTTGAAAGGATAAGATAAGTCTTATCCATTTAAGAGTCCAGATCCAAATATCAGATTTGGATCAAGAAACTCTCTCCTAATTAGATTAGGAGGCTGATCCAAAGAAGACTATAAATAGAGGGTGAATTCCTCAGTTTTACAACACAGCAACTTGCAAAATTCTCTCATATTCTTGCCATCCCTACCCAGTTCGATCTCCTCTTGAGGAATTGATCAAGAAAGGTTCTTGATATTGTTTCTTGGTTAAAAAAACAGTTTGAAGACGTGCTCACCAGCCCCTGTTCGATTCTTGTTGAAGAACCACCCTGTTGATCCTGCTTCTTCACACACTGTGTCATCTTCAGTGGAAGCGGGTTTTGGTCTTCTCCTTGGGCATGAACACCTTCATTGGGAGTTACTGCTACTTCGTATCAGATATATCCATCTCCTCCCTTTTGGTTTCAGATCTGGTCCGATTTTGGTTCAAGATTGATCCTTGAAAATGCAGTTTTCTAAAATAGGGAATGTGAGAAAAATTTTTTAAATTTCGCCCAACCTTCCTGCAAGGTTCGGCCATCCATATGATGAATCTCTCATCCCTTCACCCAGAAGTCTAACAATCTTATCAAGGCATTTTCCATTCCAATAATTGAAGGGGAGCCCAATCAGCTTTACTGTGAAGCTTCCCGTTGTAATCTCTCGTTCATTACATGACACATGCCACCTCTCTATCAGTATGGGCCCCTCATCAGTTTTAATAAAAGCAAATTCCACAAACTCCTCTCCAATATCAAGCATTGCCCTCGATTTACTGAAGGGAACCACCATTGCCAAGGACTTTATCTGCAATTTCTCAACTATCAGCTCCATGATAGGCCTCCAATCTACAATTTGTTGTCTTGCTGTAAGAACAAATCTCTGCTCCCAAACCCCCTTTTCAACCTCCATTTCTAGCTTTTGAACCTTTGTCGAACTAGCAATAGTTATTTCATGTTCCTTTGCTTCAGCTACTGCATTGGAGGCTGTCAGGTCTCCACCCCCCCCCCCTCTCAAGGTTTTCCTCCGCTTCCATCTTTTCTGATCTTTGGTCTGTCAGGTAAGCTTCAAGTCTATCTGCAAATTTCTGCCATCCTTCATTTTTCTTCCCCTCTGGTATACAGACCATCTGCCTCTTCCCATCCCCAAAGTTTTCTGTAACTGTAATAAACCAGCCCTTGACATTACATCTCAATACAGCTTCATATCTTCTCTTTTACTGTATCAACTATATCTTCCAACCGTTTCTTTTTACTGAATAAGCTGCTCCTATGAATCCCTTCAGCCACAATGTAGCTTCACCAAAAACACCGTTGCTTTCTTCTCTTCCCTGATCTTCAAAGAGCCCTGTCCTCCAGTTCTGCTCTCCTCAAAGGTAAACTTCTTTGATTCAAGCTCTAACTCCTGTCTCCACCTTGTTTCCATACGGAACCTAGCTTCTTCCTCGTTACCATTCAACTTCAACTCTTACCTTCCTCTTGAATGAACTTCATCACTTCGATCGTCATTTCCTTTTTCTATCTTCTCACTTGTGTGAAACCTTGTTCTCTCGACTTCATGTTTCCATAGAGCAATCTGTGATGATGGATATCAAATGAATACCTAGAGCCCTGAAACTCCCAACAAGGAGGCCACTAAAATATGTTGAATGTTGAATGAGCCTACTTCTCTCTGCTTTAACTTTGATGTCTTCATGGCTAACACTGCATTTTAAGTTTGGCCTAGGGTTCATCTGAGCTTTTAGCTCCAAGAACATTCTCCAGGTTCCATTGTTGTTGAAAGGAGAAATGGCACAATTTTGATTTTTGAATGGTAGAGTTGCACAAACGAGCAGAGCGAGAGGCAAGGAACTAGTTGAAAGCGAAAACTTAATTTTCTTGTTCAGGAAGTTACAAGGGAGTATTATAACATAAGTTGGTGACAATATTTTAGATACGTGGAGTAGCAGTACTATATTCCACCTAATGGCCATGATTACCACTTTGACCCCACTTGAAATTCTTTTCAAATATAAGTTAAATCTTAGTTTTTTATTGTATAATTAGTTAATTGGTTGAACTATCAGAATCATTTGCACTTTTACGAGTTTAAAATTTGCTTGAACTCACTCTATCATGTAACTTTGATGATTTGGAACAACATAATAATTTAAAAGGGTCTACCCATACATCTTTTATCATTACTTAAATACCATTCTTTATTTTTGCATATTTCACATTTTTTTGATAAGCTTGCATATTTCACAATGTTTCCACTTTCCACCATGTCTATAGTTTTTGCAATATTTCCATGACGTTTCCGACATGTTTCCTATATTTGGATGATCAACATTTCCACCAACACCGACATTTTAAACTTTGTGCATATTGGTCTGCATGAAACATTGGGATTGTAAAGTTGACAAGCGAAATTTCTATGATGTTTTTTTTTTGAAAAGTAAAAAAGAAAATTTCATTAAAAGAAAAAAGGAACAGATTACAAAACATCAATAGGGCGTTAAGATAACACCCAACCAACAAAACAATAGAGAAAATCAATGATTACAAATCAGGGAGAGAGCAAAAGAGAGCCCCCCAACCAAAAGAATCTTAGCCTTCTACTTCAAACACTTCATTGTGCCCATCTCCATCCTCATTCCACGCCTTTCCTCCTTCGCCAAAAATGGTCTTCTTTAGTCTCTCTTCTCTCTTGCTAACATGCCTATCTACCAAACTCTCAATCTCTGCCTATCCCCCTTTACCCACACCCTGGCAGAGAAAGACTCACTTAGAATCATCTTGCGTTCTCAATCTTCCCCGGACTCCTTTCGCTCTGACTATGACCTTGTCACCAGGCCATCCGTAGAAACTAAGGGCCAATGAAGCTCCTCCCCCTCTAAAGCTTGAGACTCGACTTCCCAGTTCTCATCAATCTTCTTTTTTAAACCTTTTTTTTATTGGAAACGGTAACTTCATTAATACAACTTAAGAATAAATTTCCAGAGTTAAGTAAAGCTGTCAACCCCTAAACAAGTGTTGAGCCCCCAGTTATCTTTCTTACAAAACTGCCCAGAACATTCTCTCCCTCACAGTCCCTTGTTTAGCCAACGTGTCAGCTAAACCATTAGCTGATCTCCTTGTCCATTTGAAGCATGCACCGATCTCCCTTGTTGTGTTGAGGATTTCCCTTATGGGCTGTCTATAAATACAGGATCCCAACTTACCAGATTGTAGCCACTCAATCAACAATCTTCTTTTTTAAACCTTTGACCATAGATCCTCTCGTCTTATAAACTTTCTTAAACTTGTTTGTAGGATCAGCATCAATCAAACTGGCCTTTAATCTCAAAACTACTTTTGAAATATGAACAGTTTGGAATTTGATTCTCTAGCTTGCTTTGCCATCTCTGACGCATCTTCATCCCCCTCCTTGTTCACCAGTTTCCTTCAACCTAAGTCTGCTCCAAGTCTACCAACTGGGACTTCATTTCTTAAGAGGTTGTCACTAACATCAGAAAGGCTGCTCTCTCCTTTGCCCGCTGCCTCTTCTAGATTGCATTCTTCTGCACTCCTGACTTCACCTCCTTCAACTCCCCCCCCCCTTCCTTTCCTCCCTTTTCTAACACACCCTTCCCCTCTTACATCTTCCTTCTCTCCTTCCCCTGAGCTGAAACTAGTCTATTCACTTGCAAAAGTTCAGAGGGAACCCCATACATAATGTAAAAATGAAACTAGATTCACTTTTTCAATTTATGTATAAATTTTACTGCATGCCCTTTCTATGTGTACTTTTTTTTTATAAGTGGTAGAAGGTGATTTTATTAAAAGACCATCAGAATTGAGTTATACAAAGATTTCCCAAGGGGAGGTGTGAGATGAAGCCACCCAAACAGCACCCCATTACAACTGAGCCCAAATCCCTTTGCACCCTTTGCTTAGCTAAATAATAATCTATACCATTAGCCGACCTCCTTTCCCATTGAATTCTTACTATCATATTATGTCAGCCATTTGAATCTTTTCATTACATCCCTATATGCCCCACAACACAATCTGAATTCCTAAGCCAACCAATTATCAGCTTAGAATCCCCTTCAATTATCAGCTTAGAATCCCCACGTCGCCCACACCAATAGGACCTGAAAACAGAGCCACTATATTGCCAGATGCATTCCTAAAAACACCCCCAATTCCTGAAGGTCTTGGGTTCCCCAAACTGGTGAATAGAGATCCTCCATTCCCAGCTTGGCTATAATTCTTCGAAAGTCTGTACTATTGAGCCCTTTAGTAAGTACATCGGCCAGTTGTCCTTTTGTAGACACATAGGGAGTGCAAATCAACTTGTTGTCCAGTTTCTCTTTTATAAAGTGTCGGTCAATTTCGATGTGCTTCGTCCTGTCATGTTGAACAAGATT
>NW_010729179.1:1512725-1613708 GCF_000365185.1 Nelumbo nucifera
GATAGAACAAAGCACATTGAAGTTGACAAGCACTTTATCAGAGAGAAAATCATCACAGGCGAAGTATGCACTCCATACATCAGCTCTGAAGACCAACTAGCAGACATCTTTACAAAAGGGCTAAACCATTCCAGACACCAAGATCTCTGTGACAAGTTGGGCATGATTGATATCTATGCCCCAACTTGAGGGGGAGTGTTGACAGATGTACTGTATGTACTGTACACAGGTTGAGTGCCCGCAGGGGTATTTTTGTAATTTTGTAGACATCTTGTGTTGTACGGCCAGTATAGTATAAATACAAATGCTTCACTCGCATGAAGCAGCTCTTTTGAGGCCTTAAGTCTGCAACCTCTTCTCTTCTCCTTCTTCTTCTTCTTCCTTCCTTTATTCTTCTTCTTCTTCTTCTGCTCAACAGACCCCACATCTTCTGATCAAAAAGTTTGGATTCCTCTTCCAAAAGGTACACTTACTTGTGCTTCTTTTCTAAAATCCCTCAGCTCCTACCCCGGTTCCCGAGTGTTCCCTATTAAAGAAGTTTGGGTGCGACCTATTCCTCCAAAATTGATGTATTCTGCTGGGAAGTTTATTATGGAAAAATCAATACTTTGGAAAATTTGCAGAGAAAGAGACCTCAGCTCCTACCCCAGTTCCCGAGTGTTCCCTATTAAAGAAGTTTGGGTGCGACCTATTCCTCCAAAAATTGTTGTATTCTGCTGGGAAGTTTATTATGGGAAAATCAATACTTTGGAAAACTTGCAGAAAAATAGACCTTCTCTTTGTCTTTCCCTGAACTGTAGTTCCTTGTGTAAGGCACAAAATGAGGATTGTTTCCATTTGTTGATCTCCTGCTCCTTTGCTACGGCCTTATGGAGTTGGAGCCTTAGTTTATTTTGAGGTTGGTGGTATCCACCATCTGATGTGAGTTTGTTATTTAACCCATCTATTGTTGTTTGGCATACAAGAAGAGGCAAGATCATGTGGAAATGTATCAGGGCAGCCACCTTATGGACTCTTTGGGAGGAAAGGAATGCACGAGTCTTTTTAGAGAAGGAGAGAAGCTTGGATGAAGTAGAGGACTATATCCTAACAAGAGCAATACTTTGGTTGAAAACCTTGGATATTTTTGCTGATTTCTCTTTTGATGGCCTGTGGAGGAATTAGTCAGTAATAGCTAATACTTCTACCAAGAAGAATAGAAGTTTGGTAGGATGGAATCCGCCTCCAGAAGGTGTCATCAAGTTAAATTTTGATGGGAGCAGCCAAGGTAACCCTAGGCCTTCAAGTATAGGGGGTGTTGTGAGGAATAAGGACAGCAACATCATCTCCTTATTCTCTAGACCGATGGGAGTGGGGGGCTCTACAAGGGCAGAAATACTAGCGGCTGTAAAAGGGATCCAGACTGCCAACCAACTTGGGGTGGAACATCTCCTAGTTGAAGGGGACTCACTGGTGGTAACAGGGTGGCATTTAAACCTGGATGTTACCATTTGGGGCTACAAAGACCTCATCAAAAAAGTAAAGTAGTTAACCAATAATATGAGAATTGAGGTTAAATGGGTAAGTAGGTCGGCTAATACTATGGCTGATTTTTTGGCCAAACAGGGGGTTTCCAGGGAAGGTCTTTTTTGTGCTACATTGTAACTTGTTCTAGTATATTGGAAAGTTGTACTTAACTAGCTTGGAGAGGTTGCATCTCGTGCCTCTCCTTGGGGACCTTGTACTAATTATTATTGCCGATTAATAAATTTCATTCAATTATCAAAAAAAAGGATTTCCTTGAGGACTCTACAATCATATTGGAGAGGCAATATCTTTGATATCTAAGATGAGCCCCTCATTGCATTGGATCTCCAATCTCCATATTAGCCAATAGCTGATAGCCATGTTAGAGAAGGATTTGAACCCCAGTTCCTTTTGGTCTCTTGAGATCATCTTGTATTAAGCTTATAATGAAGTTAACAGAGGTGCAGTGGGGGAAGGAAGTCCCAGAGGAGATTCTTAGTGAAGAGTGATGTTCAGTTGTTGTTTGAATTTGAGTTTGGATGGACTATTATGTTTCGTTGATGATTAATGGGTCTAGTTTCCTTTTGGATTTTGGTTGTTACTTTATAAGGAAGACTTAGGTACTAGTCAGTCTTGGTATTGTTCTTTAAGGGGGTGGTTTGTAAGGCTGTTATGTTGTTATTGCTTCCTGGTTATACCTTCTCACCTTATCTTGTATCGTTCTTTTATTTTAATGAATCTTCCTTTATTATCAAATAAATAAATAAACTTGTGATGAAGAACTTGAATACAGAATCACAGTACTATCATGGCGAACACTCTCTGGCTCTAAATTGGATAGCTTTTAGCTAGTCTGCCAAGTTCTAGAGAACGATGCTCCATGAATACTACAAAAAGAAGCAAATGCTAAATGGACGCCTTGCAACACATTACAGAGAACAGTATGAAGAAATTCGCCAATGTGTGGTATTTTGCTTTTTTTAGAAACAAAAACAACTGCCAGCTGATTTTTTTAGGAAAAAAAAAAACAAAATCGTACATATTGACAAACAGCCTATTAGTGAATATTGTGTATATCGATCCTCATCCAGTTGACTCTATTGCAATGCAGATACCATGTCCAGATAAAAGAAGGCAACCATCTAACCTTTTTGTCCTTTATCTCGCTAGATTGTATCCATGTCTTTATCTGGTCTCTGTATCTCTGAAGTTTCTTAATCTCCTTCTTCAAATCCGCCTCGAATTTCTCCTTCTGGTTCGCATTATCGGTGTCGTAAACCTAAAAAACAAAAAAAAAAAAAGAATAGGAATGGGACTATAAGAAAATAGCAGGTGTTCGAGATGTAAGTGTATAAGGTAGTCATCGAGACTAGATGAAGTATATAATAGTTGTCTATCGGAAAAGTTACCTTGTTCCAAATGCTATCGAAGACATCGACACCTTCTTGGACCTTCTTTAGAACTCGATCGATCTCACCCTGTAATTTTCGACTGGCTCCCATGGTAACGCTGAATAACAATAGAATGGGCGAAAAAAATCGATCAACCAACCAACAGAGATCGCTATGTTTCAAGTGTTTCAAAATGAACGGAGATTCAAACTTCAATCAAAATTTTTGCTAGGTTTTCGGTTCCAATGGTCCTGAAGTTGCAGAGAAGGTAGAGCCGAGAGCGCTGAGTGGTAAAGTTTTACCAAAGTGACCGTATTTGCACACGCAAGTGGGCCCTTCTTATGAGAATCAGAAATCAGAATGCATCTAAAAAGGATAAAATGGAAGAAAGAAAACCGTTAATAGCCGCTCTGATTGTAAAAGCTCTTCCGCTGTCATACGACTCATACCCTTCCGGCATCGGGGGAATTACGTAAATAGCCTCGGCGCGATTTGCAGGGGAGACCGGGAGACTACTACTCGCAGGGAGCGCCTCACACATTTATTGTTGTCTTCGTTAGGAGATATTCGGGCAAATTTATTAAACTACTCGGTTTGGCTAAACTAAGTATACCCTAGGTTATGTTTAGTTTTTTTTCTTGCCTTTCCTTATCTTTTCCTTCAAATCAAACATAAATTTTGTGTGTTGAATATTGTCTAATACCACCCCTATTGTTTTTGACTTTGACTAACTTTACTATTACTATTAGCATCCACTAAATCCAATTTTACCTTTCATCCCGCTCCCTTTCTTCTTCTTCTTATTCTTCTTCCTTTCAATAGCGGTAATCAAGCTGGCTCAAACCTTAACCAATGGCAGGTGGTGGCGATAGCCTCCTCCACCTCCTAACCCTCTCTATCTCTCGGTGTACCCTATACCTCCATCCAAGTTTGCATATGTTCAAAGCCAGATCCGCTCATATCTGCATCTACTACTTCCCATTCGTCCATATCTGTGTTTGCTACTCCTACTCTGCCATGTCTGCGTCTTTACTTCCCCTCTATCCAGATTTGCATATATTACTTGGGGTAATCATATCCTATTTCCTTCCATTTTCACCAAGCAGCTTTTTGCAGCAATGTTAATATCTACTTTAATTATCGTTTATTGTCAAAATTTTGTTATAAATGGTCATACTTATTTTTGGAAAAGGACAAATTTTCCCATCTATTTTCCATAATGCAACTCTTAGTGGCATGTCTATGGTTATTCCATTGTCTAGGCTCAGCACCGACAACATAAGAATATAGCAAAAAGCATTGTAACAAATAAAGAAAATCTAAGGGAGTAGCGATAAAGCTAATTATTTATAACAGGGTTAACCTAAAATAAAAACAAAGCTAGACTACCGGAGGGAGAAACCTTGAGTTTATAGATCGAAGGAGTAAGAGAAGAAACTTGGGAAACAGAGTTATTGGAGGAAACGTCGGGGGGTTGTAGATCAACAGTTAAACCAATAATGTAATAGCATCCATAAGCTCTCCGCCTTCTAACATGGAGTCCAATTTAGATGAATAGTGTTGGAAGCTTTTAATCAAGTTATTGCTCAATATGGAGTCCAAAGGAAAGAGATCAAGAGAGTTGAGGCATCAAACATTTGATTTTTTTTTTGTCAATGTGGAGTTGTAGTCTGTAGAGCCCTATTCATACAAATATTCGATTAATGAAATTGTATTCTGTAGAGCCCTATTTATGCAAATATTAAATTAATGGAGTTGTAGTCTGTAGAGCCCTAGTCATGCAAATATTCGATTAGTGGAGTTGCAACGACTAATGGAGTTTAGGCATTTCTCTCTCTCCTATTTTGTGCATGTGGAATATCTCTAACAAGAAACATTTCATGTTCTTCTCAGTTCGAACTAGATAATTACCGGCTACAAACCGAAGAAGATGAAGAAGAGGAGTTTCACATTTGACTTAAGGGCAAAATGGACATTTCAGCCCTTCCATCAATATTTTAACAGCAATGATAAATTTTCGAAATGGTAAGGGTAGCATTGGACAATAATCAAACAATAGGGGTATACTTAATCAATTAGCTAAACCATAAGGGTAGTTTAAGAAAATTGTCATAGTCCTAATGCATGACTGCAATTTAAATACGAGTGCACAGTGGGTTAGGGTTGAGATATTGTCAAAAATTGAAAGGCCCAATGTGAAGCCCGAGTATGGAGTAGTGTAAAATATCAATTCATGCCAATCCGAGTTGCACCCCTATTTGTCTATAAGTGGAAATGAATTAAGCCTTTTATTCAAGCTCATCTCATGGAAAAAAAAAGCTCAATTCATTTCGATATAAGTTGAGTTTTGAGTCAAATTCAAGCCCAATATATAGGCTCATTTTTAATCAATCTGAGATATATAATTTTTATACGTGTAATAATAATTAGTTTTTATAATTCTTATATTCTTATATGTAAAATAAAAAATAATAATTTTATAGGAATATTGGCTCATATTCGAGGTTGAGATTACGATCTTTTGAGTTGAGTCGAACTTGAGCTCAACTCTCTAACCAAACTCGAGTTCGAGCCTCGTGGTTTTCTGGCAAGCTGAACTAAAATAACCAAATATTTGGCTTAGCTTAGCTTAAACCCACCTCTAATTGTTAAAAATTCCTTATACAAGGAATACATCCAAATTCATTTAAAGGGAATGGTTAGAAAAAAAAAAGTCTATAAATTATCTTATAATCTCTTTTTTTTTGCGAGTATTATCTTACAATCATTTAAACCTCCCATCGATTTGATAATCACTTATACCTCACGAAGATTGTAAGAACCTTGTTTCAAATGCTTGAGAAGAGGATATCATGGTAATTAATGACAACAAGTACAATAATGATGAAATGTAAATAAGTATAAGTTGTTGAAGTGGAATAAACAAGTTATATGGAAGATTCAAGATAGAATAAATGTTATTTAATTGGAGTTAAGTTTAGAGGAGGAAAACGTGGGAAATTCTTTTAGTCAAAACAAATGTTCAAGAGTTAGAAATTTTTTTAGATGAATGATTAAAAATGAAAGAGGTTTTATGGATTCTAAAGTCAATACAAAACTTGTTGAAATTGAGGGATATGAATACTATATCATTTAATGTAGTCACAAAGAAAAGATGAATAAAAAATATAATTTCCTTATTCAAATATGATCAAGAATAGTGAGTTTTATGTCGAAATCAAAACAAGGAGTTGATATATTAAATCATTTTAAATAAATGTACAAAACCCCCAATTCAGTGTTGGATTATGAAGTTTTTGATTTATTAGAAATGGTGATTTGGGATTGACTTTTTATTTATTGAAAATGGTGATTGTGGATATGGGAAAAAGTGAGAGATGAAATAAAATATGCACTATTTTCAAATGCATCCCTAAATGGCTTATAAACCATATGGTTTTCCTAACTTTGTGGGCATGGACATTTGTAATGTTCTTAAGTACTTATTTGACAATAGTGTTGGAAATATAACATATATGTACTTATTTAAAGCTATTTTGTATGTTTGTATTGTTTATTTGATTAATAAAAATATGCATTTTGAGGCATTCTTATTATTATTTGCATGTATTATTTGTTATCTAGTCCATATGTCACGTTGTAAGGCATTCGGATGATGATATCTTTATATCCCAACTAAATGGTAGATTTTTATAGTTCGTTTTATGATTGTTATATGGGTAGTTAATACTGATATTTTGATTATCAACAGTAAGATTATGGGTTGTCATGTAGATATGTATTTTATGTCCACACTAATACTGATCCAATTGAATTTGGTCAATCACATGTTTTGTTAGTCATTGTTAGTGAATAAAATCACTTAGATACCTTGCCCTTGGACATTAGAGATCATTTGAGTTGTAGTATCATGTTCAATTATTTTGATAAACTACGTGTATAATTACAATTGGATCACAATTAATTGCTTTGTATGTTAAGAGATTGTAAAGTGATATTAAAATTTTAGATAATGGCAATAAGGATATGCATTTCCAAATTATATGAAATTGACATAACCAATAAATTTAATGCATTAAGACTATATTAAATGAATCATATAAGTCTATGGATAACACCGGGTAAATGTGAAAGGAATTATAATCAAATCAGGATTCCTAATGGAGGAATCCCAATTGCACAATTACTATTGTATTTTGTCCATAAATCAGCATTTGATGAATATAAAAAGTATCAAACTGTAACTATAACATATAATAGTTTACATGGTTATCTTATAATATTTTGATTGATTATATAATCTCTATTATATCCAGGTTATTATATGTTAATATTGTTACTGAAAGTGTTTTTAAGCAAATTTTATGTCTTTAAGGGGTTTTTTAAGTATAAGTATAATTCTTAGATAGTTGCGCATATGTGGTTTTATGATCACAATAGGACAGTGTTATGTGAAATGGCAAAATTAAAATCAACTTCGAATAGGATGCCACAAGTAATAAGTTATATACACTTCAGAGTAATTGCAAAATAATTATTGAACCTAATTACAATATTAATTAAATATTTTAATCTTAACTATACACATAATATAAATTGAATAAAAAATTTATATCTAGTGGTGGAGATGAGCTTCTATATTATTCTATTATATCTTAATTTTTAAGTCTTAAAACCCTATAGGAATCTCACACCATCCAATTTACCTATATCTCAATATAATATATAAAGAGCATTACAATAATAGTTAATCCAAACCACAAAGTGAGAAAATTGAACCTTATAGAGTATACAACAACTATTACTTTCAATGCCCAATAAATATATTTTATAAAACATAAAAGTTACAAATTTATGGATAGTGTTATTTATATCAAATAACAACTTGGGTTAACTTGATTATTGCAATCAATATATTTAATATGAAATTATGAAATAAAATAAAAACTGCAATAGTCAAATTCCCATTAAGATCTTGGGTTAACTATGAAATTGATTCATTTATAAGTTTACTATTATTTCACTTTCAAATGGGCTTTTAATAAAAGAAAATAAAAAATACATTTGTAACCTTAACTATGAACTGCAAAAATCTTAAAATGGATTCACATTATACCCTATTATCTTTTATAATTAAATTTACTAAATTATTGCAAATATTTTGATGAATATGAATTTTATATAACATTGAAATACAAAAGCGAGTTATTGTCATCTAGACTATATTTTAACAAAATATTAGTCTCATATTAAATCATATATTTTATGAAAACTATTAAGTAAAAGCACTGATTGACAACAATAATGCCAAACATTAACAAGGCTTATGATATAATAAAATTTAATTTTTTTAAATATGTGATGTGGAAAATAGGTATTGGGGAGAAGTCAAAGAAATTTGTTGAATGAATAATATAGTATATTTTAAGAAAAACCCATTAAATTATCACAATTTGAAGTCTAAGTACCCAAAATAATTCCACCATAGGTTTGTAGCAATGAAACCATTTGTTCTTGTATCTCTTCATTTTGTTATTTGCAAATACTCTAGACCAATGGTGCAATTTTGGCATTAAATCCAATAACCACTGTCATTTTGATACTTTTTTTTATTGCAAAAAACTCATATATCTTCTCTATAGCAAACATCATTGAAGAGATAAATATTACATGGAATATATGAGTTAGTTTTAAGACAACATTCTAACTTATTAATTTGATTTTAGATTTTCATCAACAAATTATCGAAAAAAAATTATCTAAAGCATTTGACATAAAAAAGGTGAATATGGCATCCACCTATATTGGCATCCCCTTTGTCTTAAAAAACAGTGATTGATATCATGTTAATTATGCCATGTTTTCTTTTTCCATAAATATTGTGTGAAAAACTTGGTATAAAGAAATATTCATATGGTGGTGGTGGATAATAATAAAATAATATTTTGGATAAATTGAAAAATTTTGGGGGACTTACTTTTGAGCGACACTAGATTGTAATAAGGTTTTGTTAACAAATTTAGCTTGAAAATTTCGTGTGAATATAAAATGTTAGTCAAATCCACTAAAACCAAATGTGTGATAATATATAAGGACAATGTTGTACCATCCACTAAAACCAAACTTGTATCAAAATTTCGTATGATTTGCACATAGTTTATTTGTTAAATAAACATATTCGCAAATATGTTAGAAATTTTGATACAAGTTTTCACATAATGCAAATATTACAAAATGGTCTTTACTCATAAGACTATAATAGGGTCTTTGATAGGTTAGATAAACTAGCAAATATTATGCTTGCCTTGTGGGGTGATGAATCTTAAGTCACTTACGTAGAGACAATAAACCAAACATGTGGATGGCTAATAGAGAACATGTTCATTTAACATGACACATAATAAAACAGTTACATGAAATCAATGTTTAAAATTTCGATACGATATGCCCGATACGGGACATATCGTATCGTATCTTTTAAAAACAGATATGGGATACGCATGTAAGTCGTGTGTATCGTATTTTTTCATGCGTATCGGACCCGTATCAGAGATGTATCGGTAGCGTATTGACAAAAAAGATAGGACCAAAAATCAAAAAAATAAAATAAAATGGGAAAAGTAAGATTCTTTCACCCCCAAATGACTCTAATACTCCAAACCTCATTCCTAGAGTGCTTGAATTGCAAAATTTTGCAAGAAACAAGTGTGAATCGTTTTTTTTTAAGAATTTTCAAATTCTAAAAAAAATAAGTAAATTTATATCAATTTTTTATAATATCATATGATTTCGTTTTTCTTGAATGTATAAGTTTATGGTAATCTACATTTCTTACATTCACAATCACATTTTTTTTGTGTTATTTGTAGATTTATGGAAATTTCATGAGATATTTAGGGAAAATATAAATTAACAAAAAATTTGAAAATATAAATTTTTCACCGCATATAAAGACTAAATATGTTTTAGATCTATAGATTTATCTATCATATCCATAGAACAATAATTAATTAACTAATTATATTTTATTGTTTGATCACAATGATTGAATATATTATAATTTTATGGAATATCTATCTTATATTCCATAAGGCAATTGAAATTTCTTCTTTAATAACTACTTTTTGAATATATTATATAATGTTTATTTATTTTTTAAATAAATAATAAATAATTATTAAGTATATTTTCACTTAGAAGTTGTGTTAATGCATATTTTATGATTGGATAAGAGAGTTGGTTTTTTCCCATCCCCTTAAATTAAAACTTAAGAATTATAATTTATAAATTATAGTTAGATATAGGATTTTTAATGAAATTATAATTAACTACAATGTATTTCTTCATAAAACCATTAAAATATATTAATTTAATGTATATACGCCTCATTTAGGTCTTATATTTAGTGTTGTTATGTATTTTTGTGATTTATTAAAGTATTTATAGTGTTTTGAAGTGTATCTATACGTATCTTATTTTTTCTCCGATACGCATGCGTATCTCGATACGTCTCTTAAAATTGCCCTTCCGATACACTTGGTGTTTCCGATACTTTAAACATTGCATGAAGTCATTAATCGATAACTAACATTTCAAGCATATACATACTCTTTAAATCTGATGCACCATGGATATCTTATTTATGGAGCATTGTAACTTTATGGTGCAAATATTTATACCTTTACAATGGAGTTACTTTCCATTGTAATTGATAACTAACATTTCAAACATATAAATACTCCCTATATTTGATACATCGTGAATATTTTATGTATGGATCATTGCAATTTTATTGTAAAAATACTTATGCCCTAAAAAGGGAATTATTCTCCATGATGAGAGAAATTGTTATATGCGAATAATGGTGTTGGAATAGTGTCATACCGGTAGATGTTACTCATGGTAAATCCAAGTTGTTAGAATAATGTTATACCGGTAGGTGTTTTCATTGTATGTCTAACCCATATGAATAATGGTGATTGTTCACATTCAATGGAGAAATAAATGACTTTTAATTCTATTTAACTATAAGTTATATTTGGAATGTCGAATGAATTCTACATTATTTGTCATTGCCTAATAATATTGAATCAAAGAAACAACACACATTAAAGGGCAAAACACACACACAAAGTATGAACAAGTGTATAATCGCTAACATGAGTCTTAATACAGGACTTAATTGAAACAATTAGGGTTGTAATTGTAATTACAAAGCTTCCTAATTGAAAAATGAGTGCAAACTATATACGATGTAAAAGGCGGTGGGTTCTATGGTTGCAAAATACATTGTCTTCTGAACCATATGCCAAAGGATCGTCAATGCAATCTTGGAGCTGCCTAACCATTTTTTCTCCCTCTCATCTTATTTTGGATCATGATTTATGCATATGATTGGGAATTTTAACTACAATTGCTTTATGTGAAACAATATTGGATGCCAAACAATTGTGAGGCTGYAGTTAGAATTAATTTTCCAATGAATTGTTTTAACACATCGTATTTCCATAATAGATTTGTGTTTTTTATTTCACAAATTATGTTTTATGCACCACCATGAGTGTGATTTTGGTTATTCAAGATTCATTAATTTTTTTTTTTCACTGCATCGAGAAATGATGGATCCACTACTCTTGGTTGGTGAATGCTCCATTGAACTATTCTTGGGGTTTTAAAAGTCTTTTAACGAGGAGTGGTGCTCTTATTGAAAATATGGAAATAGGGAGAATATTAATTAGGGGTGTAAATGGGTCGAATTTGAGCAATTAATTATTTTAGGTAATATATATAATAAATAATTATTTATATAAAGTATATAAATTATTTATATCATTTAATTTATCATATATATAAACTACATAAAACATTTAAATATTTTATGTATTATATATAAGAACTAAACAACCGGTCGAATTTGGATATTTATCGAATTGAATCAGGCCATATCCGAATTTAAATCCGATTAGATAATCAACATGAATTGGATATTCAAATTTTTGAAGTTCGTTGACACCCCAATTATTAATACGTGGGATGATCCTTGGTTAKAATTTATGTTTGAGTTCAAGTCTATTGGCCCAATAGTAAAGGCAAATCAAGTAAAACGGGTTACAAAACTCATGAATCACTAAAACAATTATTGTTGTAATGGGGTAAAAAATATAAACATGTTTGAACACACTGTCACTAACATGAAGTATAACTCGAAGCTTTATAGAATAAGTGGTATTGATATGCTAATGTGGACTTTGGACTCTAAAGGCAAGTTATATGTCAAATCTATGCCATAGCTCATCAAACATCTTCAAATGAAATGGAATGCATTATTTATCTGGTTTAACAAAGAAACATCAAAAATAATAATGGGTATTGAATGTCGTTAAAAACATTAGAAACTTCACTTGAAAATTTTGAATCAATGGTATTATGGTTAAAAATAATATAGCAAAGAGAGGTATGAATGCCAATGCCAATGCTATGTGCCCTCTTTATGGAAAAGGAATTTGAGGCCATGGTCCATGCTCTTATTTAGTGTGACCAAGCTAGACTTGCATGGATCCCCTTGTTTTCTTTTTTTTTTTTTCTATGTGTTGGATCTCCCTAAGTACTATTTTTTCTCTGTTGGTTATCTCCTCCCCCTTTATCTCCCCTCTCTCTTCTAGGGCCCTATGGGATGTACCGAAAAACCTAGTATCTAATTGGATAATGGAAATTTGTAGAGTTATATTTATCAATAGTTTTGAGAAAATGTATGTTATTTTTTGATGTTAATTAGCATATTTTTTTGTGCTAATTTTTTGCTTTATTTTCCTAAGTTTTCTATTGTTACATTTCTTTTTTGTGTTTGTGTTTTTTTTTGTTTAACATAAATATTTACATAGAAATTAATAGTATGGACATATGTTTCTATTATTTTTGTGATATTTTCCTATTATTTGTATCTATCTTATGAGAATATTAATTTTAATTTTTTACTTTTTTTATATTATTTAACCACAAAAATATCAGTCAATGTTTTTTTTTTTGTTATTTTGACTAAAATAATCCATTATTTTTTGGTATATGTATCATTATTTTTAGTAATGTATCAATTATTTATTCAAAATTACATAACAGGGTCAAATGTACCTACCCAAACATGGCCAACCAAACTAGATTGATCAAATCACTTAAAGTTGGTAATTAAATAAAATGGGTTGGATAAATTGTTGGGCAATTTAGCCAATTTCACTGAATTTGACTAATTGATTTTATGACATTGGATTCATTCAATGGCCGGAAAGTGGTTGTTAGGTCTAAATTGTTGGTACACATACGAAATCCTCAAAACACATTGTTGTCAAAGTAGGGGCGAGCATATGTTGGCTCGGTTTGTTTCCATGACATGACTTGGAATCTATCCTGTAGGGATTGGTTCAAGGTTTTTGGAAATATAACCTACCTTGTAAATGTCGATTCTGGCCTTTGTGGTTTTATGGTTGTATTTTTTCTTTTACTCCCCCATTCAAAAAATGAAGCATGTTCTTTAAAAACTTTATTTTTAATAAATATAATATATAGTTTTAGAACTTATATCATCTTTATTGATTAAATTGAGTAAATTAATAAGTAGATTATCATTGCATGGTTCGAAACTTATGTGTAAATTTACATTTTATAAATATTACCTTTTACAATACTTACTACACATTATAATGAAAACAAATGATCAAATCAACTAAGTATTTTAATAGTCAAGTGAGACCATGGCCTTTATAACCATGAGTGCTTGGGCTCAAATCTTCACATTCCAAAATGTATTTTGTGGTTTATTTCAAGTACAAGTTCAATTCCACAGTAGGTTCCAGCAAGGCTAACCAAGGCTTGTTCATCGAGTCAGTTTGGGTTTAGTAAACCCCTATACCCTATAACCGGCCTAGGTAGAGGTCAGTTCCAATAATTTCGAACCATATCCTACCCTGTAATAGATTGGGTAGGGTTGGTTCAAGTCCAGTTTGAGGTTAGTTCCATTCAGTTTCAGGTAGAACCTATCATTTGCTCACCCTTATTGTCAAGCATTAACAACCAATCAAATGTGAAATGGTTAGCCTATCATGTAATATGTTGCTATCTTTCAGCAAGGTACTAGTAAATGTGCATGTGCTTTGCACATAGCAATTATAGATGATGATAATGATAGTAATAATGTATCAAAATTTGTTTATAAAATTTATGTGTTTTTTAATGTTATATATATATATGTATTGTTTTTTATTATTAATTGGATGCAAGTTGCAAAATTCAAATATGATTATATAAACACCTCATCCAAATATGTGATAATCGAATCGAGTTGTGTTGGTTAGACACTTTTTTTTGTAGTGTTTTTAATTTTTAGGTGCATCTTTTTTTCTTTTGTTCATTTATCAAAAAATGTAAGATTTAAATGGGGGAATTGAATGAGGTGAAAAGTAATAGTTCAATTTACAATTTAAGCCTTACAGTTAAATAGAGACTAAAATCAAAAGAAAGTTTCACAATCTTATTCATATTTTTAATAATAGTGTAAATATGAAATTATAGATGTGTTCAATTTTTTTCTTTTTTTTGTTTTTTTGTGTATAAAATAATTTTGATATGTCACACTTACTTTTTGTTTAATATGATAAATATATGATATTATACATGTGCCTGGATGTTTTCTTGCAAAATTTATGTTTTTTTTTCATTTTTATATTTTATATTTCAATAATTTTTATTTATCTATGAAATTAAAGGTTAACACATTTAACCCCAAAGTGAACTATTTATTATTAATTTTATATTTCACTTTTGGTTAGTTATAAATTATGTATTTATTTTTTATTATCAATAAAAATAATTATTGTTTAGTACATTTGTTTTTTTATTTGATTAATAAAAATATCATAAATGTGTCTAATTTTTTATGCATTTTTTATAATTTTCTATATTTATTTTCATTATAAAAATTTTATTACCTAACTATAACCTTATAGGTTGATCAATTTGATTCGAATGATTGAATTGCTTAACACCACTTGGATAAAAAATGTTTTTATTTTTCAATCAATTTTAAAACATATGGGTTTATTTAGTTAAAAATATTGACATAAATCTAATTAGTAGCATTTGTTAGTGAAAAATAATTTAAAAATATTGGATTTAATAAGAGCAAATGGGATTTAATTCCTTAAGTATAACACTTAATGAAAGGGCGTTAAATGAGGTGGAAAGTAATAATTTAAGTTATATTTTTAACCCTTACAATCAGAGATGGATTAAATACACAAATATGTACATTACATTTAGTAGCCATTAAAACTATAATAAAATAACTTTTACACAATTCATCGAACAAATAAATAGAGTGTAATTTTAGTATAATAAAAATTTTACATTGCATCGACACTTTTATAAATAGTATAGATAAATAGAGTTTTGAACCAGAAATAGTCTTTTGTAACATATACATTTGAAGTTAACATTTATTTGTCTTTGTTATTGGAAGTTAAGACACATTGATTATAAAACACCCCACATAAATCAGGATTTTCTCCAAAACTGGTTCCTAATAAGAAATTGTTCAAATAAACATGCTTTTCTATTTTAAAACATGAAGTGATAGCTGTACCTAAGAAACCTCTCTCTCTCTCTCTCTCTCTCTCTCTCCATTCTAGATACCAAGTCAACATGAATGTAAGAGGAAGCTCTAATGGATGACGATGAACTACTTACGATTAATGGATTACATTAACCAAAATATTTAGGAAACTCATATAAGAGAAACCTTGGACCATTACCTGATAGAACTAATGGCTTGAACATAGAACATTAGGTTGCGGTTTAGAAAATCTCTGTTAGCTTAAACCATTACTTTGTTCACTATAGTTTGAAGAAAACCATATACAGTTGATAGGCATGGTCGTTTTGGAAAATCTCTATTTGTGAACAATGAACAAATAAGTTGAATATATTATAGAATTAATAAGATTGAAGCGGCACATACATACATGCTTGTGAGCATAATTACCCAAATGTGGGGGGTGTGAACATCCAAATTGAGTTTGGGATTCACTCCTTGGCTGAAACGCAAGGAGCCACTAGACCTATTCATGGGTTGGGCCGGAACTTTACCTCTACATTGACAGAATATGTTTAGGCCCAAGCTCGAGCCCGGCCCGACCATTGGGCCTAGGTCTTGAGCCCAAGCCCGACCCTTAGATAAAGCCCGTAGGTCGGGCCCAAAATAAGCATGAGATTGAGTCCATGGGCCTGAAATATTGTCCAAGCCCGACTTAGATTGCGCTGCTCGGCCCATGAACAAGTATAGCCGCCACTCATCCAGAATAAAAACATTGGAGTATGGGCCTCCCATGTTCAAGGAACAAGACATGACTCATACATACCCAAAACAAGGTTATTCTAGGTATTTTTAGGGGAGAGAGGGAAGGTGTTAAGCACCCCTCCTCCATAGTTAACATGTAGTACCATTTCCCTAATAGTCATGGTGGCTTGTTTCCCAAGTGATTCAACCCTCTCATTATCTTTTTGGGTGAGGGAAACCCTTAAAGGAGCAAAGGATTAGGCAACCACATGCATCCTCCTTCTTTATCCAAGGCTCCCCTCATTCCCACTAGGCTAATGAGAGAAATCAAAATACAAGGGAATCAATCCCCTATGAGCCACCTCACTTAGGGCTCACTAAACACAATCTACATTTAGGATTTAAAACGAAAAACAATGAGACAAAAATATCCAATAAACAATATAGAAAACTAGCTTGGATTAAAGTTTAAAATAAGCTAAAACTCTATTACACATGTATTTTAACATTCAAACAAACAAAACTAGCACGCATATTCACTTAATTTGCCAAATCTGAATTGGAACACTATAAAAAAGGTCAACACTAATACTGGTTCAAGTTAAACTAAAGAACTCCAGACAAGACGATGAATATTCATTCCAATCCATAAAGAAAATAACTCTAATGCTCCCTACACCTAAATATTATTGATGAATCAAATTTTGGTGCTAAGTACCTTGTCATTCGGTTTGCTTCCAAGTGGCCGATGACTCAAAGGCCAAAGTGGAGAATTTTGCTGGGTGAGAACATGGATGCCGAGCTGGGAGTGGACTAGGTGCCGAGCTGACCAGGCCGAACTGGGGGTAGGCTAGGTGTCGAGCTGACTGGTGGCGAGCTGGATTGATTGTTGAGCTTCGTAATTCTTTAGAGACCTGGAAAGAATCAATGTCAGAGGACCCGGGGTGGCTAACCCAGCGAGGTCGCTCCGATGCTTAAGTCAGTACTCTCATAGTAGACTGAGAGCTAAAAAATCATAAAGTATGAGAGCTAGAATATGCTTACTTGCCCCCCCATGTAATTGGGGTTGGTGCCTTTATATAGGCATTGTTTGGCGTGGGCTTCACGCACCGTATACAAGATTTCCGCGAGGTCGTCTAAGTGGTTCGAGATTCCCGGAGGCAACCGCCATGCACATTGACCACCCTCCGGAATGTTCGATACGTGTGCCAAGTTCCAAGGATCGTGGGAGTGTTGGGATATGCGTGCCGAATTTGTCAGCGAGCACATATCGCAGGTCGCCACTTGGACCTCAGTTAGGCCGGCACGCCCTAAAGGGAGGTTGCTCCTTGCGTCGAGGTCACTTCGGCCAGTGACGAGGTGCTGCAGATCAGCCCTGGATGAGGTGCTTTTAGCCGACCTGAGTTGTGGTCGAGGTTGCTAGTTCGGCATAAAGGATGGTCGCCAGGTCGGCGTCAGTGCCAGGTTGCCAGGTCGCCAGTTCGGGACACCATCATCTTGGCTAAGTTGTTGCCTAAGTGGTTCCGTGTGTCACCCAGTTGTTCCGAGATGCCACATGTCACGATGTCATTGGAGGGCCAAATCTGCCCTCATTAGCTCAGCACCTGGTCAGCTCGGCACCTCATAGGCAGCTCGACATCTGGATAGCCTGGCACATCACAGGCAGCTCGGCATCTAGATAGCCTGGCACCTCACAGGCAGCTCGGCATCTAGATAGCCTGGCACCTCACAGGCAGCTCGGCACATGGTCATCCCGGCACCTCACAGGCAGCTCGGCACCTGGATAGCCCGACACCTCACAGGCAGCTCGGCACCTGGTCAGCTCGACACCGCACAGGCAGCTCGACACCTGGTCAGCCCGACACCTCATAGGCAGCTCGATACCTGGTCAGCCCGACACCTCACAGGCAGCTCGGCACCTGGTCAGCTCGACATCTCACAGGCAACTCGGCACCTGGTCAATCAAATACCTCACAGGCAGCTCGACACCTGGATAGCCCAGCACCTCACAAGCAGCTCAACACTTCACAAGACCGAGTCGCCTATTTGGCATGGACATAATCTAGGAGTGGACTACAAGTCTCTCCCGAAGCCTAAGGGCTACAATACTGCATAAGACCCAGTCGCCTCTTCGGCATGGGTAAAGTTCAGGAGTGGACTACGAGTCGCTCTCAAAGCCTAAGGGCTACAATACTACTCAAGACCCAGTCGCCTCTTCGGCATGGGCAGAATCTAGGAGTGGATTACGAGTCTCTCTCGAAGCCTAAGGGCTACAATACTTCATAAGACCCAGTCGCCTCTTCGGCGTGGGCAAAGTCCAGGAGTGGATTACAAGTCGCTCCCAGAGCCTAAGGGCTACAGTACCAAACTGGCATAGACCTCGGCACCTTACGGGTAGCTCGCTTCCAAGCAACTCCCAGAGCTTAAGAAACTGAATCAGCGCTTACGATCTCGTCGAATTACAGACCAAAAGGATAAATCTACTCCCTTCGCCGAGTTACTTTTAGCTCGGGAGTGGGGGTGCAAATGATGAGGGCGGTTTTGGCCCTCTAATGACATTATGACACCTGGCACCTCATGAGAACTAAGTGCTAACTAACCAAGCAGCTCGCCACTTCTAGGCAACTCGCCACTTACAGGCAGCTCGTCACCATGCAGCACTCGCAGGCAGTAGGCAGCTCGCCACCAAGCAACTTGGCTCACCACCGTACCTCACATTTTATGGGATTGTGACCTGTAACGGCTATATTAGCTATTGAATCATATCAGAAAAGATTAGGGTTTATCCATATTCCATTTAAATGGATGAAATTAGACCACATTAATTAGATTGAATATAGATTTGAATAAAGTACCATTTGCAAAATTAAACTTTTCAAATAGAGAATAATAGGTTATGCAAGTTAACGATTCCAAAACAAGAAACAGGGCCAACTTCTCCAACCCAGATTAAAGAAACATCAATGCTATGCATATTCATGTACAAGGGAAATATCTCAGACCGTGGTCTGTGGAGAACCCCCGGTTTCACATGAGCATCGAATGTTTTGTTTCCTAGCCACGCTCCCCTCCCTAGTCCAGAGTCCAGACCCAAAAATTTGCAAACCTGATCCATTACCAACAGTAACCTGATCCGAACACATGTACTCGGACCGATTCTACAGATTGTCTACATTTGGAGTTAGATGATGAGTGGCGGCTGAATCTATATACTACGTGGGATCAAACTCATTCCCAACACTTGTGTGATACGCAACAATGTTTGAAGGAGTTTGTTGTTCTCCCTGATATGATAAGTTATAGCGCCTCCTGTAGGTAAGAGCACCATGGTCTGGTTTGTTGCAGATGATTTGGGAAAAATTTCCTTTCCCATGGCTACCACCGTTATTTTCTGCCGCCATTATGCTGGTTAGGATAACCTCTGCGGTTGCGGTCACCGCCGCGACCTCTGCCATTGCCGGGAGAAAAACCACCCCCTCGATTTGTATTTTTGGAGTTCCAATTTTTTTTCCATGAGCGGCAAAATTTGCAAAAGGGGGTTATCAGTGGCGGGCTGATTGTGTTGTTCCAACCATGCCTCATGATTTAAGAGAAGTCCCAGTATATCATTAATAGTAAGAAAATCAAAATCAGTCCTATTGGTGATCACAGTGACTAAAGGGGGTTATCAGAAATAGCTGCTAGGCTGTCGGCAATTACCTTGGCACATTTAGGCGGAAATTGGCAAGCTTATCGGTTGGTGGCTTTATCCCCACCTGACACAAAAATAGGTCCCATCACAGCGAGAATCCAGGAACTGCTCCACCAAACCCGCGAGGACTCCAGTATATAGAGAGCTCACCCCCCAGGGGCGAAGGAGGAGGAAAAATAAGGAGAAATGGGGGAAAGATGATGCGTAATCTCTGCTCACTAGCTCCCTTACTTTCTAAGCTACCATCAGCTCGCAAGTTACTGACTTAAGCATCGGAGCGACCTTGTCGGGTAAGCACCCCCGGGTTCTCTGATTCTCTTTGTGCAGATTAGTCAAGTCTGTCGTCTATTGGAAGCCAAGTCTGTCGTCTATTGGAAGCCAAGTCATCTCCAGTTAGGAGCAACCGGATTGCATCGCATCAATTATGAAATCAACTTTAAAAAAAAAAACACAACAACCTTTAACCAACAAGATACATAATGCTGAAAAAAATATATATCCTAGAACATTAGTAAAATTGAAGAAAATATAAAAAAAAATTAAAATAAAAAAGGGATGAGGTGAATAACTCACCTCTTTGTGGTCTTTGATCAAGTACCCTGTAGAATGGAGGATGTTGAAATATTGACTTCAGGTTTGCACAAATGCAATGGTTGAATCTCCTTTCTTGCTTTGTTATTGGGATTAACTCGACCCTAAGACATTGCTAAAGGAGTGGATTTCAATTAGGGAAGTAGAAGGTGATGAATGGTGAAAGAGTATGGGATTTTCAGTTTAGGTGTAGGGGTGAGAGAGCTAGAGAGAGAGAGAGAGAGGGGTTGGGGTTTCTTTACTTGGTTGAACGGGGTAGGAAGGGCTTTCCTTTACCTTCTTTCTTGGAACAAATGGGTGAGCTTTTCTTCTTCTTCCTTGGGGCAAGTAGACCTTTTCCTTCTTAACTTCTTTCTTCTTCTTCTCCTCTTATTCTTCTTTGTTCTTCTTTTCTTGCCGAATGAAAATTCTTTACTATTTTTCTCTCTTTTTGGCTTGAGAGAATATGATGGAAGGAGAGGGAGATAGAGGATAGAGACGATGATGTTTCAATGGTTGTGAGGGAGAAAAGATGGGTGGGAGGGGGAGAAGAGAGTTGTGAGAATGGGGTTCTATCTGAAGAGAGGTAGTGTCTGGTGGTGAGGGAAGGAGGTGGAGGAAGAAGATGAGGAGAGTTTTGTGGGAAGAGTGGGACTATCTTTTTATTTTTTTTTTTAGGGTTGGTTCAGTTTGTTGTATTATAGTTTTTCTCTTCTTTTTTTTTATTTTTATTTTTTCATAGGTTTTCTTTAAAACTGAAGGGAGGGTGGTTGGTTCAATTAGTTGGGAATGGACCGAATTGGGGTGGTCTACTTGTATTTGCACCAAATTGGGTTAGTGTCTAGTTAGGGTTTAAGTGATAATGGTTAGGGTTTTAGGGTTTGGCTAAAGTGGTTGGAGGGCTAGGATCTATTTATGCTAATCTAATGGGTGGGGTCTCCTAGACAAGGCTCCTTAATTCATTCCCACTTGTCTCCCCCTCATTTAATGTCTAGAATGAGGGGGATTTGAAATTTAAATTTTAAAATTCAAAATTAGGAGCCAAAACTATAGGGGGCGACTAGGGTTTTAGAATTTAGGGTTTTGGGGTGTGGAAGTGAGGATTAGGCCAATCCTAGGGTGGAGAAGCAATGGGGGGCTTAAATCTAGGGCTAGGATTGATTTTAGGTTTAGTGAGGGCTTTGAGGTGAATTTCAAAAATGTGTACGGACTTAAATGAAAAATATAACGTTTTTTTTTGCAATGAGAAGGCATATGATGTGTAGGATTCAAGGGTTGAGATTTAAACTCAAGATGTTAGGGTTTATCTCGACCGACGAGATTGCACAAATTGAAATCATTGTAGATGGAGGGGGAAAATGGGGAATTTTGTGGCGATAATTTCTATGAGGATTATAGGGCATCCAACAAAGGTAATGAAGGGGTTTGATGTGCTCGAGGGGTGTGTAAGAGTGATAAATCATGTTTTGGAGTGTGTCAAGCAATGTGGGTCGTCGAATCGGGATTTTTCATGATGGAAGGCTAAAATGGTCATTTTGGGTTTTAAAAATGGATGAGGGTTTGTCCAGGTGTTTAAGAAGGTGATGGCATGGTCTAGGTGTATCAAAGGGTGTACCACAATGCAGATCTTGAAATATAAGAGTAGTGGCCAATGAGAGCCCTCGATTTGGAATCTTTATAGATGAGGGGTAAAATCATAAATTTATTGTATGAAGTTTAACAAGTCGATGATCGAGAGGTTTTAATAAGATTTGGATGTAGCGGATGATGTGTAACGATGGATATATTGAATTCATAGAGTATCAGAAGACGATGATGGCCTATTTGGAGTCCTTTTGGGCGAAGGGTAAAAAGGTCATTTTAAGGCATGAAATGTGAAGGATCATAAATCGAGGATCTTTGATTTGGAGAGTAGTGGCCAATGAGGATCGTTGGTTTGGAATCGTTTTGGATTAAGGGCAAGATGGACATTTTGAGGTTTGAAGTTGGACAGTCGGTTGATTATAAAGTTGATCAGGATTTTGGTATGTTTGGGGGGGTCTTTGATGATGTGCCTCGATGAAGATTTTGGATTTGGAGAGTGACAACCAATGATAATCGTCAATTTGGAATCTTTTTTTATGAAGGGAAAAATGGGTATTTTGAGGTATGAAGTTGGATGGATGGTTGATCGGGAAGTTGATGGAGGTTTTGGGGTCTTGGATGGAGTATCTCGATGAAGATCTCGGATTAGGAGAGTGGTGGCCAATGGGGATCGTTTATTTGGAATCTTCTTGGATGAAGGGTAAAATGGGTATTTTGGGTCTAAATTTTGTCGGATGGTCAATCAAGTTGTCGATGAAGGTTTTGGTGAGACTTGTTTGTCTTGGGAGGGATGTCGTAACCAATATCTAAAATTTTGAGAGTAGCAAGCAACAAGAGTGATCGATTTGAAATCTTTTGAAATGAGGGCAAAATGGGGAATTTTGGATATGAAATTTGGGCGGTGGGTATCTTGTGGTCCTTGGAGTCTAATGGAAGTGTGTGGTGGTTTTAGTGGTGTGGGAATCATGAGGATCTATGTTATGAGTATTTTGGCAAATGAAGGGGCTTACAATGGAATATTGGGTTAATTGATGGGTAAATAAGGGAATTCTAAGTTGGAATTTGGTGGAGTGGCATGGATTTGAATTACGAGGTTGTTGTGAAGGTTTGATCGCATTAGAGACGTGTGGATTGCAGGTTTTGGGCTCAATAATTGTTGTAATGTTAAGTACGTTGAAATGGAATATCTGATGGATGAATGACAAGATCAGGGAATTTATGACTGAAATTTTGTGTAATTGGTTGTTTGAAGGTTTGGTTTCATGTGATGGGGTCTGGTAGGGTAACGAGTGTGGTGATGTTGCATAATCGGAACCATCAAAAGGGAATCTTATTGATTTAAGAGTGAATTTGAGGGTATTTGAGTTGAGATTTGGTTTCCTAGAGTTTTAGCATGTTCTAAAGATATTGGTGAGGTCATATAAGACATTTGGGGTGTAAGAAGTGGGTTAAAGAGGGTATTAAACAAAAATTGGGTGTTGACAAGGAGGAAGGTAAATGATAAAGAAGAGGGGGAGGTTATAGGATAACAACTTTTTATTTCTAGAAATTTCTATTGGTGAATGTGGTTTCCATTATTCTCTCATGGCTTGCCATGACTCGTCGAGAGAGGGAGAGGTTTTGGGAAGAAAGGGGTGACGTGGTTTAATGGGATAGGTTATATCTTTGGTGGCTTGGCTTAATAACAGGTGGCAAAGGGGGGCAATGGCCCTGCCTTAAAAATCCCCATAGTACTCAATTTAATCATTCTTAGATTTTGGCCCCTACCTATGCCTATGTTTACTACCTTTTGCCCCCTATCCATGCTTGCTAGCTTTTGGCTTCCATTGATACAAAATCCTAGCTAAGCCCCTCCTTAATGGATGGTTGGGAAAGAGAAAGGGAGGAAGGAGAGAGAGTTAAGAAGAAAGCATGAAAGGATTAAAGGAGAAAGGAGAGGCGTGCAATCATGAACTGTTATACCATTCAGTCGACTAATCACCATTACGTCTTTTAAGTTAAATCAAAACTGAACTTATCAGTTTAACTAACTGTTTTTTTTGGGTTCGATTTCATCAACTCGGTACAAATTTCCCGTGAACACCCAATTTGGTGGTTTTTTTGACTTTTATCTGTGTTGTGTTATTGGTGTATTAATATGTTTCTGTTGCCAATTAGGGGTGTTAATGGACCTGTTTTGGATTGGATTCGTTCAAACCAAAATCGATTTGGATGGATTGAATGAACCAATAACACATATTGAATTGGACCCGTCTAAAATATTTATTGAATTGGGTTGGACCTGATGCATCCATAATGTATTTATATCTAAATTAAAACAAATTGATCATTAGACGGTCTAGACATTAAACTGCACTGGTCCCAAATGGTCCAAAAAATCATTAAATTGGATTGGATTGGATCTGGTCCATTTGCAAGTGGCTCACATTCTTCTGGATCGGATTGGACTAAATCCAGTCCAATTGACACACCTAACGCCAACTAGCATTATTTTTCAGTCGAAAGAAATTAACTCCTATCGGATCAATGTCTAAACCCGGCCAGGATGTGGTCCGCTGAAAATACATTAAGCCGGCTGAGCCAAGTTGGCATCAGCCCGGGCCCGGGCCCCGGAATCTACAACATTCCTTCCCTCTTTCCACATTGATGAGATCATGTGCATAGCATGGCGGGTTTTCTATTCTTTTTACCGCCAAACGGTCAAATCTTCGCGCCAAAACAATCCCGCCACCATATCCATGGGCACCGTTCGTTATAAAAGGAACACATCCGGACGCCATTTTCGCGCCATCTCTCTCCATCCTTTCGTCCCTCCCTCCCTCGCTCTCTCTCTTTCTCTCTCTCGATCTACGTTGGTTAGTCATGGTGGTTGCGCTCGGTCCCGGGAAGTTCTACGGGAGCAGCCTACCGAGGCCATGGATCTATACAAACGTGAAGCTGAGCGACGAGGGTAGGGTTGATCCCCCTTTGCCCGTTCTCGAGCCACTGCTTTCCTGGGCCAACGACGCCCACTGGTCAATGGGCGGTCTTAGCTTCAAGCGTTGCAGGCTCCAAGGAAGGATCGAAGGCAGCGTCAAAAAGCTCAGAGCCCAGCAGGAGAAGCAGCTTAAGAACAAGTTGAAAGCCAAAGAGACGGAGAAGAACCTCAAGAAAAGCAATATCGATGTGTCTACTTCGCCTAATGCGGATCCTTCTCCTTCTCCTTTCACCCGGAGAGGCGATTTTCTTGTCGATGAGGACGATTTAGTGGAAGAAGAACGCCCGACTGTTCGGTTTCGGAGATTAAGGAAAAAAGTCGTACATGAGAATGCGAAGGAGAAGGTCTCACCGGTTAGGAGTTCAGCCCGTCGATCTGCTGCTTCTCCCGCATCGCCACCACCGGCACCTTCGCGGAGGGTTGATGGTATAAATGCGGATGATTCAGAGGAGGAAGAAGTGGAAGAAACCCCTGTTGCGCGACTTCGGCGGGCGGCAAGGAAGCTTGGAGATGATTTTGATAAGGTTGTTGGTGGCCCTGCACTGAAGAAAGTTGAAACAGATGGTGGGAAGAGGAAGGATGCAAGTGCAAATGGATCTATTATTGCAGGGAGAAGCAGGGGTAGCCCATTGAAGAAAAACAAGAGAACGAGGGAGGGTGAAAAGATAATCAATTCTTCGTCACCTTCTCCAATTAGTCCTATGGATGCAATAGCTTCTCGGACTCGGAGCCGGAGATCCTAGAAGGCTAGAAGGGCGATGCTTCTTACAATTGATGGTTGGTGTTGCTATTCGTGGAAACAGAACCAAAAGAAAAATGGAAGCAGGAATGTGCTGAGATGGTCTAGTTTATTTTGGTTCAATCTACAGTTCCGTGGCTCCCATGGTTGAATTGAACCTCTTTTCTTGTAGTTTCTTTCACTGGTTCAGTGTTTCTCCCAATCTGTTAACTTGGTTTGGTAACATGTATGGAAGAATATGATATTTCTCTTTGTTTACAATAACGCGGGATAACAATTTTTTTCTAGGTTTATTGCTTAGCTGCCATGGGACATGATGACTGATTAGATAATTTTCTGTACGCTTTGTATCTATTCTCTTTGATTCTCATTAGACCAGTTTGTTATAAATAGAGAAAAGAGAAACAAGCGGAGGTCGGATGTTTTGGAGTTTGCATTTGAAAACCTAAAAAGTGGAAGAAGTCTTTTTTAATGTGTTTATTTCGTTCTGTGAATAAATGAAGTTTTGTTCCAAGTTATGTTTGTGTTTGTGATGCCAAATTTTTGTTCCTCTTTAATGTGAATAACCCATGGACTTCCCTTTTGAGGCGAAGGCATTTGTAGTTTTTAAATTGAGTTTTCATGTTTTCATTTTATTTGTATGAAAGTTCTTGATGGCTGGAGTGGCATCGAGTATTGACCATTTCTATGAAAAATGAATTCAGCACACCAGTTGAATAAAGCACATGTTATCGGATTTTATCCATGAAATTGAAACTGTAGATTCACTTTTCTTTAGGTTTTATGCCTCCCATATAACCTTTTTTAGGGGTAAAGTTTCTGTAAGATGCAACCAGAAGTTTGTCCCGCTTGAGAATTAATAATCTTGAAGAGAGCTGTTGGGCAGCTATTCTTGGATTTCTTTAAAAGGTTTGCACAGTTTAGAGAAGTGACTTGAAATAACAATGCGGCACAATTTACGGCTACACCTATATATTCTCTCTTTATTTTACCTTTCCATTCTACTTAACTGGTTGAGAAAAAAGACAGCTGTGAAGACAAAGTTAACTGTTCCACCAAAAGTAGACAAGTCAAGTGAATTATTTTAGATCGAGGCCCTTGTGCTTGATTTTTTGTTATTTATTTTCCAAGTGATGCAAGCTTCATTAAATGCCTGCTTATTGCCTCATTGTCTTGTCTGTTATACCCTACTGGCCATCTATGAAAGGTAGCGATATTTTACCATCTCATTATCTATATCAATAAGTAAATCATGTGCGATGTTCTTCCCAAAACAATCTTTTCATATAGTATCTGCATAGGCATGTTTAGGTGCAGTCTTCCTTGGCATGCACAATTTTGAGTTATACATGTACTGGTGGGATTTCAATTCCTTTTGGATGATTGGCTAATCATTCTCAGTGACGTGATCAGAAGTTGTTGTCATGAATACAACATCCAAAAGAGCATACATTGTGTTTGATGCTATCGTGAATTGTGAAACACTGCAGCCACATCTTGATCACTCATCTTCTCTGATTTTTCGTCTCCACATCCTCTATAAAGATTATGTTGGCAGAGTAGCTCATTAACTAATTTGTTTCTTATGACTAGAGAGTTCTAATGACTAGGAGACAAATTCTTGTTTAATGTAATAGATGTGCAATGAGGAAGTCCCAAGTGTCTTTTTGATAAACCTGTTAATGATCCTTCATCAATTAAAGTTGCAATGGAGGATGAGAAGATTGCCAGTTCTCTTTGCTAGGTAGTGATGAGGGTATGGTGGCTTCATAGATTTAAGCCTGATGTCTGAGAAGTTCTTCTGGGTTGTGGAAACTGGTCACCATGAGGAAGTAAATAGACCATCATCTTCCATGGGAAACTATAGTTGCTACCTTTATGTCTGTCTTGCTTGATTTGATACAATTTTTCGTTCTCATAATTATTTATGATTTCTTCCATCTATATTTGTAAATTGGTGATTTAGACCTTTAAGATGACATGTTAAATCATAAGTCTCTCTTAATTATAAATGGATTTCGATTTCTATTGCAAAGTAAATAACTTAGTGTTCATGTCAAATGATGCACCTGTAACTAATTTGACATGTTATGTTCTCTTAAATCAAGCAGATGGGGGCAAATGCACTCGAATCTGTGCATGAAATTTCTTAAAAAGAGCCAACTTGAAGGTGTTTTCTACTTGTATAAGAAATCATCTCATTATTAGGTGAGCTTCTTGTTTTCATGTACACGAAGGCAAAATGCACTTGAATCTGTGCATGAAATTTAAAAAAAAAGAGCCAAATTGAGGGTGTTTTCTACTTGCATAAGAAATCATCTCATTATTAGGTGAGCTTATTGTTTTCATGTACATGAAATCTAGACATGGGAGGATTGTTCTATACATAGTAATAAATAAAGTTTTTGATCCAAATTATTTATCCATTTCTAATTCTCCTTGTTTCCTCCTTAAGCTAAATAGGTTGCAAACTTCCCCTTTTTGAGATTGTAGTTGCTATTAGTGGTGCATGCTCATATAATTGTTGCTAATAATCTTCTTTATACATTCTTAAATCAATTAATCATATTTCTATTGGACTTTTTTTTTACAGTGAGGTGAACAAGTTAAAATTCTTTGCAACCATCTATTAATAGATGTAAGAAATTGGAATGCTGATTTTTTTGGTGTGTAAGTTGTTGGTTTTTTTTTTCTTTTCTTTTATTTTTATTTTTTATCTAGTTTATGATAGCCTCCTTAGTTTACTCTGAGTAGGATCTCAATTATCTGCAGCCAGTGGGTTTCCAAGGAACTGTTTGACTGGGAAGATCCTGATGTTTTTGGTCAAGAGGAGCTCCGGAAAAGAATGCTGCACTACTCTACACTGGTTGGATGCAATATTGTTTTTGGAACCATGAAATGGTGGGTGCATTTCCATCTCTTTAGATTTTTAAGTTTGCTATGGAAATTTTTCTTACTGAAATTTCTGTTGCTTGAAATTATTGGAAAATAATGCTGGGCTGGAATAGAATTTGTGTAATTGAGAAGAAATCCAGGAAAACACTTCCATTTATATATTTTGCACACTTTGTTTTAATTTATTGTTGATTTGTTCTTATCTGCCCACCCCATATAGTTGGGATGAGGCTTGAATGATGATGTTGATTGTTTTTGTTATTATGGTTGACTAGGGCCAGAGGTATACTTGTCATTTTATGTTTTTTTTTTTTTTTGATAAATACTTGTCATTTTATGTATTTTTTGAAAAACACTTGTCATTTTATGTATTGTTAAGACAGACATACACATACATATACAAGGAGTTTCTACAATTCTTTGGGATGAAATCCATACAGTTCCATGATGAACATATGACTTGGAATTTTGAAAAGGCTGGTCAATGCTATTTGATTTGCCTGATTTCTAGAAGATTTGGAGATTGATTGTGAGTGTTTTGACACCTTGGAGCAGTTCCAAAGAAATTCTCAGAAATTGAATAAAAAACAGAGTTTTGAAGTTTTTGCTTGGTTGAAGCTTAGGGAGCAGCATTTGGCATGGTGTTTAGGTACAAATTAATGCAAAATTTTGATCAATTAGGTAAATTAATGTATATTGAAGTCTTTTAGAGCTCAATCTTGGTTGCATAGCAATCTAACATTCTAGAGTGAATGCTCCTATTTCTCCCCTTTTATTTTGGTGCCAGGGGAATCTATCCCTGTGAATCTTGATTTTAGGTCAAGGATTTTTGCATTTTAGGATTTAGGACCATTGATTATAGTTATTTGGAATTGATGGACTCTTTTGTTAGTGATTTCAATCATGGTTTTGAGCGTGAGCTTGTTTAGAGTGGTATCAAGGATAGCTCGAGTGTGCAGGCACTTATTTGTGAAACTTGATGGTGTTAACTATTTAGAGTTGGCATAATTGCACACATGCATGCATTTAAAATATGTGGAGTACTTTTCTATGTTGAAATCTTTATGGTAAGAGATTGATCACCTAGAGGCAGTTGAGTAGGACATTCTCAGTTATGATAGTATTATTTATTTCAATCCTATTCTTTAGTTATTGGGGAGAGTAGGATGTTTCAGATGCTACAGACTTTTATAGATGATCAGTTTAGCTTATCCAATGTTAAAGCCAATGCCTACATTTGTTGATAGGGTGAGTAATATGGAAGACAAGAAAGTAGTTGCTGTGATTTCTGTAAGAAGCCTAAGCCTCAAGCATGACAGGACTGAATGCATTGAGGTTGATTGGCACTTCATTTGGGGAACATATGATTTTTTGAGGTTTGTCTTCCATTTTTGACATTTGACATGCAGTTAGCTAATGTATTTATTTAGGGGATTATAATGTCTAAAGTCATAGTTTAGGCAAGGTGGGCATGCTAAATGTCCATGTTCAATCTAAGGATAAGTATTGGGATACTTTGCATACTTTATTTTTGTTTTATTTATTGTTTATTTGTTTTTTCTTGTTATGCTTGGCCAGGGGTATGCTTGTCATTCTATGTATTGTTAAGACGCAAATAAGAGAATGGGGGCTGCATGCCATCTCGAGTTTTTTTCTAGCTGATTTATTTCTCTTGTTTCTCTTCTTTTCATCCTTATTGTCTCTCTAGTCTACCCTATTATTTTTTTCCTCTCTACACAAAACAAATACTTTTATTTAGTCCCAATCATGGTTCAAAGTATCGATACGATACGCCCGATACGGGGCGTATCGTATCGTATCTTTTGAAAAAGATATGGTCCGAAACGCCTGTTTCCTGGTGTTTTGGACCCCCAATTTTTTTTAATAATAAAAAATATCTTATAAGCTATCCAAAAAACTAAACTTTGAAAAAAAAAACTAAAAAAAAAGTATGTATTGGCTGTTTCTAAGTACCGATACGATGTGACCGAAACTCGTATCATATGGATACTTTGAACCTTGGTCCCAATTATACAAGCAAAAGCTGATGTGGTTAATGGGTTGTCAGTTTTCTCTTAACAATTTGCAAATCAAATGAAATAAGGCCATACATCAAAGCTATATATCTACATATTATGGTTTTTCTTCTTTTTTTGTTCAAAATAAATGATCATAATAATGATCTTAAAGTGTGCGATAGATAATTGCCTTGTTACTTTGAAAGAGGTGTGAAACTTATTTGATTCTTCTTGTTGCTTGATGCATTGCCTTTCATTTCTAGTGTCCATTGATGATGGGCAAGAATTTGATTATCATATTCTCTATCAGCAATGAGGAAATAAATAACAGGTCTTACTCCTTTTATCCTTCCAGTTTTAACAATTAGTTAAATGTTTTTTATTGGTCTGAAAGAAGAAATCATTTAATTGTTTGTGGTGTATACCCTTCTTTTTCTTTCCTTTTTTTGCTTCTTTGTTTTTGAGTTTGAAGCATACACATAAATTATTGCTGATAAAAAAAGCATATACATAAATCAACTGCAAAAACATTTAACTGTATGTGGTGTATACCCTTCTTTTTTCTTTCCTTTCTTTTTCTTTTTTTTTTTTGCTTTTTTGTTTTTGAGTTTGAAGCATACACATAAATTAACTACAAAAACTTTATTCCGACCACGTGGGTGTGGATACAGAGATCCTGTTTTGCCAGTCCACTCTATCAAGGACTATATAATATTATTGGCTAAGTTCAAAAATCATTTCTCATTACCTTAACTAGTGTTCTTTTTGGCCTGCCCCTATCTTACTAGTTAGGTAGATTATCTTCTTTCCACGAAAACCATCTTAGTCTACTTCCACCTATTTGGCTATTCTAAATCTCTATAAATACTCTCATTTGACTTATCTTTTCTAGTTTTGCCACTAATCCATCTTAACATCTGAACCTCCACTGTACTCATCTGTATGTTGTATTGCTTCTTAACTTCCTACTTCCTAGACTCTACATCAATCTCTTCTCTTGATCTAATAGGCTAGTGATCCATAGAATTGCTTCTATTGGCATCTCAATTATTGGTCTCACATTATTATCTCTTCGTTGCAATGCATGATGAGGTCCACAATAGATGATACTAGTAGCTTGCAGTGCTTTGAAAATTGGACCTTATTAGCTGGTTGAACTAGGTTCCATATGACCATAAAAAATACAATCAAAAGGAGATTGACTAATGTACAAAATCCTTGTGCTTTTAGTCTGAAACAACAATGCTTTGTGCTATGGATGTCAGAATTGAAGATCACATCCACACAATTAGGGTGGTGTTCGCATGTTTATGGTTTTCTTTTCAAAAAACAAAAAAACATCTACATCAGCAAAATTATATTGTTTTTACCGATTTGGTGGTTGTTTCTGTTTTCAAAAACAAAACCATACACATTGGCGAGCACTCCCTAGATTACCACAAGCAATTACACATGTAAACATTTAACCTGACAAATTTCAGCCAAAAAAACTGGAAAATATCTGCAAATCATTCTCTTCAGTAGTTTATTTTTTGTCCATTATCTTCTCATCTCACTTTAACAATGACATAATGTAGAACTATTGTTTCCATTACCCTTATTTGACTCAAGATATACTGGTGATTTTCTCAACGAGGATGATCATCCTAAAGATTGGTTCCCATAATCTGTCCCTGGATTTTTCTTACCATCTAGATGTTTTGTTAAAGTTCATGTCCAAACATATTTGATGCTTATCAATACGCTTCTACAATTTCTTCTATGCATAAAATGACTATTATGAAATGTTTCAAATGAATGTCCCGGTAGTGTTCTCATTTAGCTTTGGACTAGTAGTTCAGTACTAGCTTACTAGTGATTCATATGTTGTCATGGTCTGAGGTTTCTGTGATTCGTCAGATGTTCTGTGGGCAGTGCTTGTGCTCTCTGGCTGGTATGAAGTATGAACTATAAAATACATGCCATGAACCTGAACTTGCTAGTCACCAAGATTTTTGTTACATCACTTGGAATGTGTCTAGTCCTAAACTATGAAATCAACTGCTAGTCAGAGATATATGCTCAGAAATCTTTCCCAAAATCATTTGAGTTTGGCTTCTGATGAAAAGTCTAATAGTATCTTCCCAAAATGTCTGCACGTTTGTTTTACTAAAGATTTTAGAAAAAAGAAAAACCTCCTTGCACCATATCTCCAGTGTCACCTTCTGGATCTATCTTCATATTTTCTTGTCCTTGACAACTATTTTCTGGTGTATCCTACCAAGTAAATGTCAAACTAACTTCATTAGTAATGAGAATGATGGTGGCAGTCTCATTGTTGTATTTTTCCCAACCCTTGAAAAAGTAATTGCATGGGTAGCACCATCCCATTTGGTTAATATATTTTCATTTTCTGTGAGGGATCTATGGATGGAATTAGTTGGATTAGGAGCTTTAATCCAACCTGGACAGAAATGGGACTGGGTTAGATTAGCATGAATCCTGGCATTACCGGGCCTGTCCAAGCTAGGTCCGACTTCTGTTCTATGCCGAGTTAGGTCAACCTTTATTTGAAGCCGGTTTGGGATAAGCCCATCTGTAGTCTTGCAGTTGCAGGCATTTGGCTGGTCAAATTTCTACATGAAGTCATCAACACCTTGGCCCATCTCCCAAGTGGGAGTCGTGGTTTATCAAATCTGATGACACCCAAACTAGCTATAGTGCTAGACATTGCTGGGTCCCTAAAACGACCACTTAGAAGGTGAAGTCTACTTTATAATTATTGACCCCATTTCCAAGTTTGGGGTCATGAGTCAATCCACCTCCTACTTCAACAAACATCATCAAGCCCAAAGTAGAAAAAAGAGATTGATAACTCCGTATCTACTCGTCAACATATATTTTCTTATTCTTCTTTTGGCATTCATTAGTCTCTTACTAGTGGAGAAAGAGTAGAGTCGGTCCTACTTAGGTCCGGATATATAAACTTTAGTTTGAAAAAAAGGGCCATTATTCAACGATTTTAACTAGAACATTATGAAATCAAATGAAAATGTCAGAATGGGCTACAATCATTCAAGTAATTGGAAAGGAAAGACAAACGAAGTCAACCAAGAACCAGCGATCATTTCTAAGTGCCCAACATCACATCATCGATAGCATTGAGGAACGTTGTATAATTCTAACAAGGAAATGCACCCATAACTTGTACTTTATCAGGTTCACTATTGTATGGATGACATGGCATTTAGGAATTAGGGACTTGTGTCAAGTATAAGGGACCAATCGGCTAGGGGAATAGGGTCTGGAATTGGAATCAGAATGGCCCAACTGTTTGGTGGGTAGAATTGAAGTCTCATTCCCATTATTAGTGGAATGGCATTCCCCCATTTGAGGGAATGGACATTCCTTCTCCCTTGTTCAATTCCCTCTCATTAAGTCTTATATCAAGGCATTAACTCCTATTCCTATATTAATTAATCATATTAAAAAATAATTGTCACCTAGTATAATTGTTTTTTATTGATGATAGAATGAAATACAAATTTAAAATCAATCCCTTTGTTTTCTTGTTTGGTGGTGAATCAACAGTTTTGCCTTTTGGTCAAATGTCTCAACCGTCATAATTAAATAATAATGAAAACACAATACAAAATTTTGTAAAGACATTTGGATACATTGTAATGTATAAATTCATCATATTAAACAAAAATAAATATAATAAATAAAATTAATTTTTATAGTAAAAAATATAAAAAATTACTGAATAAACATGTTATTTACACACTTCCTAGTTTCTTTAAAATAAATAAACCATATATATATGTGTGTGTAGGAAAGGAGAAGAGGCTTTTTTGAACATAGTTACTTATTACTTTCTTCCATCTTTCCTTGTATAAAATATAAATAGATATAGTTGGTATTTTATAGATGGTGGGGTTAGTGCAATTTGAGATATCTTACACGAAACCTTTAAAAATATTAAACATTTATTGCAGTTTGTTCTTGTATTTGTTCTCCCTGGGGTTTTCTCTTTGTTTCTCCTTCAAATGGTAAATGCACATTTGGGTTTTGATTGATCGATTCACCCGTGGATTTTAAGATATTTTGACTCTTCAGTCACGACAAGACTTGGCAAACCAACGTAGCCTTCCATCATGCCATACACGGTTTGTTTTTAATACTTTTTGTGAAACCCATTACCCATACACGGTTGAGTACTTGCATTTTTAGTCTGCTTGTTCTTGATTATTTTGGCCTGCCAAGCAAATTTGGCCTCGTTCTTGGTCTGAGGATCTAATCCTAACAAGAATTCCAACAATCAGTCCCAACAGCTCTTTATAGCCGTGTGCATTGGGAATATCTCCCTTGAGGCAAAGAGTCAAGAGTTGCAGATTCATGGACACCGGGCTAGCCTGGTCTAATGTGGTTAAAGATATTAGTTTGAGGTAGACCTGGCAATCGGGTTGCTCGGGCTGGATTGGGATCAGGTCAAGTTTCGGGTTAAATTGATAAATGCTTAGACCCTAAACTCTAAATATTCAGATGAGGGTTGATTCATGGGTCAAATGGGAACAGTTCAACTATTCGGGTCAACGTTGGTCTGGAAAGAGTCGACCCAGCAGTGACCAGTTACCCGACCCAGATTCTTTTGGGATTTCGGACATAATGCACTCTGATCAGTGGAGAGGGGGCCCTGACCCACTTTTTTGGGATTGGGTCAGGTCGGGTTAGCGGGTTGGATCTACTTTTTGCCTGTATGCTTTTAGCTTCTCATTTTGTTTTTGCATTCATAGAAAGAGTTCAGCCTTCTTTTTCCTCCGTTTGTACTTTGTAGCGGGGTTGACTTGCGGAGCCTGGATATCCTGCCCACAGCTTCCTATCTACGTTCCTGCCCACGTCGTAAATTTTGAATACATATTCATTAACATATGTCTCTTCTTCACATTTGCAGAATTGTATGTGAAGTCAAAAGGATGTAATGGGACGGACATTAAGTCCATCCCGTCAGAACTCAGAATTCATTCAATACCCCAATTAATTTTTTAACATAAAAATAATTACTTTCCCCTTCCTAATAACCCTAATAGTGTTTCGTTCTCTCCATTCGATCTCTACTACGTAATGTTTTAAGAAACTTTACGGACAATCGGCAACTAGCAACCAGTGATATATTTACCGACAACTTATTCTCTCCGTATTCCATTAGTTAACCTTCTTCTCTTTTTCACAACGTCCTATTCTAAGAGATTCTACTGACATCCGACAACTGGCAATCGAGGACGTGCTCACTGATACACCGGTGGTTAAGTAACCTCAACCAATACAGAAAATATTTACTATATACACTCATCACTCAGAAGTCAGAACCACTGATTGATTCTATTTTATTTTCCAGCCGGCAGCCATCTTGTGTAAAGATCAGCGATGTTCATTTCAAGAATATCAGAGGCACCTCGGCATCAAAGGTTGCAGTCGATATCGCGTGCAGCAAATAGGTGCCCTGTGAGGACGTTCAACTGTTCGACATCGATTTGATATACAACAGCACCAAACTCAATGATTTGGCTCCCTTGGCCTTGTGTTTTAATGCTCAGCCAAACTTTGGGGAACCCAGATGCCAACTCCTTGCAGATAAATTGATCTCTCTATTTGATCAATTGTGTTAAATAACTAATTAATTAAATCCTCTCGGTTACTTAACCATCAGTGTGAGTATGTCCTCAATTGCCGGTTGCTGAATGTCGGTAGAACCTCTTGGAATAAGACGTTGTGGAGAATACAAGAAGGTTAAATAATGGAGTATGGAGAGAATAATATGCTGGTAAACATATTGTCGGTTGCTGGTTGCCAGTTGTCAGTTGCTTATAAATTATCTTAGATCAACGAAACACTATTAGGGATCTTGTGAAGGGAAAAGTAATTATTTTTAGGTTAAAAATTAATTAAGATAATGGGTGAATTCTGAGTTCTAAGGGCCTTTATATCCTCTTAACTTAAATGCAATTCTGCATATTTGAAGAAGAGTAACATGTTAATGTAGATGTGTCCAAAATTTATGGCGTGGGGCAGGGACATTGATAGGAAGCTGTGGGTAGAGAGCCGGACTCTGACTTGCCATTAGTAATACCGACTTGTCATAGTAACACGTGTCGAAGAAACGAATAAAAAAGGAATTATATCATAGATTGTCATGGGAGGGTATTTTCGTAATCTTACGTTGCGAAAGCGTGGGCAACCAGGTAATTGTAAATGTGGTAGAACGTGAGTCGGCGTGGATTTTCGGTCTCTCCCAAATGGCGTGACGCCGGACGCGTGAATCAGTAAGCAATAGACAGGCGGGGGGGGGGAGAGAGAGAGAGAGAGTATAAATACCATTTCCGTTCACGGAGATTCATACGGTTGTAATTCGCATGAGATCTCTCTCACGGCCGGCATTGAACTGAGAAATCTCTCTCTTTCTCTCTCTCTCTCTCTCTGACGAGATCAAGCGGATCGAATTCTGAAGCTCCGCGAGTTCAGAATTCAGAATAAGTGAATAACTGATAGATCGATTTACTGGCTGTGATTCAGTTTGTCTTAATCTAGAAACAAGGGTCTTAAATGCGCCAACGCAGTCTGGAGATTGACGAATTGGTTTTCGGGTGTTGAAGATCCGATTATATCGGTTGCTAAAATTCTGAGATATCAGGTGCTCTTTTATCGTTTTCTTTGTTCTTGCTGATATTCTCGTCTTTCAATCGATTCGGAACTCTCTGATCTGGAGATCTGTCAGTGGAAATTGTTCGTAGTGAGTTGGTTCTTTGAACCGGTGGAAACCGGCTTTGTCTGCAACATTCGTTCTTCGATTCTTATCTGCAGTTACTGGATTCGTTTGCTTCATTTCAAGTCTCAGCTACAAAGGAAAACAAACTGACAAAGTTTGGTGAATCGGTATAGAGATTTGTTTAAAGACTAAGCTCTGGCCGAACAGGAACTCGGATTACTTGTGACGTAGCTAGCCTCTGATAGATCAAAGAATTGAATCACAGCGACTGAATCTCAGCAAATTAGGAAGCCTTTTCTTTTTATCTACAGATTCTTCACTCTTTCATAGCTTAATGAAACTACCAATGGTTGATTGCCGAAGCTTGATTGAGTTTTGCAAGTCTTTTGATCAGCACAGGAACACAGTGAATTCCTTCGGCATGTCTGATTATCGAAGTAACCACAATTACTCTCGTAGTAAGAAACACAGCAATTCTTTAAATCCCTTGCCACACCAGTTTTGTGATCACTCGCTGTTTGCTGCTGTTGACATCATTCTGTTTTTTCTGGTACTTGGAGCGCTTGGATTTCTGATGGTCCCATACTTCAAATTTCTTTTCCATGAAGCCTCCGAGCTTCTTCCTGCAGTTTATGCTCTCGTTAGCGATGTAATATGCAGCGCACCTGTTGCTTATGTAGTTGGTTTGGTTGTAACTTTCGTTATGGTGATTGCTCTATGGGAGATCATCCATCACAAGTATAGGAAGTGTGGGAATCCTTACTGCAAGGGACTTCGTAAGGCGGTAGAGTTTGATATCCAGCTTGAATCAGAAGAGTGCGTGAAATACCTGTCTCCTGTGCCAAAGGACGCGTATGGTGTCAGACCTTTAGAGTTGGGCCAGGATCACAAGGAATTGGAAGCAGAGCTGAAAAGGATGGCGCCATTGAATGGTCGCACGGTTCTCATCTTTCGAGCACCTTGTGGATGTCCTGCTGGTAGAATGGAGGTTTGGGGGCCCAAGAAACTCCGTAGAATTAAGAAGTAGATAAAGATGTGTCCATTGTGACTCAATTTTCCTTTTCTCTTATATTAATAAACTAAGAACTAGAAGTATCAGTTGGTTCATGATCACATTTTCCCCACCTCTGAAATAAGTGACATCTATTATAGTCCAGTAATAGTCACATGTGACGGGGAATCATGTTTCTCCTTTATCTACTTATATTTCATGATATACAATATACAAATCTAGACTTACTTTGGCTAATGTTCAATAATTATTCATTTTTTGCCTGTAATTGCAATATTAGGTCAACCAAATTTTGCCTTCTGTTTTCTCTGTAGGGTTTGGTTTTGTCTATCACTTTTAAACGTGCTTCTTTTTGGAAGTGAATGATTTTTTCTTAAAATTTTCTGAATGTTTGCTTTTCTAAACGTTCCATACATCATAAAGAAATTGTTAACCTGTTTTTGCTTTTCTCTTTCTTTCTTTCTTTCTTTCTCCCCTTTTTCTTTTGTGTTTTTCCTTCCATTTTGCACTAGTGGGACAACTTTATTTGATGTAGTAATATCTTTGCTGGCAGGGAGATAGTTCTTTATTTTCTCTGTTTGCTTTATTTGTTTCAGTAATACTCAGTTTTGTTTGCTTCATTCAGTCGCAAAATTTTGGCGCAGGCTGCATCATTACATTGGCTTGCTTTTATGTCTTGGAACTTTTAATTAGTTTGTTTATTTTCAAACCTTAGGATGTGGATTGATCTCCCTCTCCTATGGACATAAACTTTCATGTCGAACCACATAAACGTGTTTCTGGCTTGTTATTTTGTTTCTTTGTGTGTTGGTGATTTATGGCTTTCACTTGTGCTCAAGGACCTTACTTAATGCTATCATTAGAGGATGCCAATCAATGATGAATTTTACCCGAATTATGTTGAACATTGGTGGCTTGCCGATTGGCAATCTGGGATCCTCACTTGTAGGTGGTGAGCTGCATGTACTGAGATCATTTTGGTCATTTCAGGGCCAAAAGGAGAAGGAAGTCCTTTTAGAGCTAAATTGCTTCATCCCCCTCATGATGAGTGAAACATTATTATTTTTTGGTGCTATGTACTTTTTTTTTAATTAATATAAAATAAATTATAACAGAGAAAAGAGGGAGAAGCATGGGACTATTGCTCGGTGCTCTTAGTCTGACAAGCATGAGAACATTGGTTTGCGCTTGTGAGTGACCACTTTGAACAATAAAATGCATAGGGTTAGGTTTGTATGCAGTCTATCCCTCCCAAGATCCAGATAGCTGCAATAATAATCAGGCAATAGCCCTTTTTAGAGAAAAGAGAGAGAAATCATCTTTGATGGTGGAGAGCCTCCTTCAAGTTCTTGTAGAGAAACCTTTGTAATTTAATTTGTACCTTCCATATCCAAAATTTGATTATTAGTAATATAAATCCCTTGAGTCTTGGCCCTTCAAATAATTAGCATTTACCTTATAAGATCTAACTAATTAATCACTAGCAAAGAATTTGAAAAAAGGAAAAAAAAGCATTAGTTAGAATAACTGATGTAGGTGTGGAACAAAGGAAAGGAACCATGGAAGAAGAAATTACATATTTATAGATTTCTGCACTGGTGGTAATTTTGCAATTTTTGGGTGATCCAGCTTTTGTTTAATTTAAGCTTTCTAAAAGTTATTTTCTAGTTTATTAAATTTCTAACATGTAGTCTTGTACAGATTTTTTATAGGATGATTTGTTAAAACATAGTAGTTTACATATTCGAAAAGTGGTAATGCTATAGAGTACATCCAGAAGTATCCATGTAATATGTTATATGTATAAGTGTCTGAAATGCCTATCTGGGTATCATAGTTTGAAAAAGTATAGTAATACCTCTATGACTATCAAACTAGATTTTTCTTCCTTTAGTTGTATGCTTGAGCTCCATATCTCTATCACTTGGCTTCAGAACAAACAATTCCTTCATTTAGATCTTAAGGCCAGCTATTAGAGTAGTGCATAGTCTCTATAAATGTGCAATAGTCTAGAATCATGAAGAAGGCATTTTGTTAGAATTGAGTATTCTCTCACTTATATTCATGGACAAGGCTGTCCTTGGTAGGTGGTTATGTAGGTATGGGCCTATGGGGTAGAAGGAGAACCTTTGGATAAGGGCTATATGTAGCGAACAAAGTTTTCAAGGTGTCGTGGTGAGGCTAGACGATTGGGGTGCCTTGTTTCCTAGTTGCCTAGCAACAACAAGCATGCAATCATTGGGTGATTTGGTATTTTATTTGATTGATAGAATGTCTGTGTTTTATTGGAGGGTCAAGAAAGTGTTACAATCATGTGAACAAATTGAAACCAAATCACCCAGCCATACACTCATAAGGTGATTTTGTTTTAAATTTGATTATTAGCATGTTCATGACTTATTAGAGGGTCATAAGAAAGTGTTGTCTCCATGTGCGCTCGTCAATATCAAATCACCCAAGCATGCACTCACAAGGTGATTTGGTCTTTCTTTTGATTGATAGCAAGTTAGTGTTATTGGAGAGTCACAAGAAAGTATTGTTGCCATGTGAACACATCGCAACACATATTAGGCTACCTTGGCAATTCTTGATTGTCATAGTAAGGTAGTAGACCTTAGATGTGGCCTCTTTTTTTCATATATTGGTGGATTGTTTTTTGCATCATTTGGGTAGAAAAAAGCATGCACTCACTGGGTGTTTTGATTTTTCATTTGATTGTTAACATTTGTGTTTTATTGTAGGGTTGCAAGAAAGTGTTGTGACAATGTGAACTCATTGAAACCAAATCACCCGGGCATGCATTCATTGGGTGATTTGGTTTTCATTTGATTTATAGCATGTTTGTGTTTTATTGGAGGGTTGCAAGAAAGTGTTATGTTGCTTGAACTAATTGCTCAACATGTTAGACTACCTTAATATTTCTAAATTGTCATAGTATGGTAGTAGACCTTATAGGCAATCTCTATTTTTTCATATGTTAGCAAGTTGTTAGTGTGTCATTTGGGATAGAAACAACAAGATGCACTCACTAGATAATTTAGTTTTTCATTTGATTAATAGCATGTCTCTGTTTTATTAGATGATTGCAAGTAAGTGTTGTGACCATGAGAACAAATAAAACCAAATCCCCTAGGCAAGCACTCATTGGGTGATTTGGTTTTTCATTTAGTTGATAGTATGTAGGAATGGCAACGGGGCGGGTTCGGGGTGGGGGTCATAATCCCCATCCCCAACCCCGATTCTGAAATTAACCCCATCCCCGTCCTCGATCCCCATCGGGGATAAAATTTGTCCTCCATCCCCAATCCCCGACGGGGATGGGTTCTCCACGGGGACCCGAATCCCCAAAATTGTTTTAGATAGCAGTATTTTTTTTGAAAAATAAATTTACTTAAAATAAATAAAATTTTTAAATTATAAATAATGTTTTAAATATGTTTTGATGATTCCTATTAATCCCCGTCCCTGTCCCCTCTCCACCAAAACAATCCCCATACTCGACCCCATCGGGTCGGGGAAGTCGGGTCCCCGTCGAGGATGGGGAAAATTACCATTGCTAATAGTATGTGGTGTTTTATTCGAGGGTCAAAATAAAGTGTTGTGACCATGTGAACTCATGGCTCCACATGTTAAGCTATCTTTGTATTTGTTGACTGTCAAAGGTAGTGGAACCTGAAGGCATAGTTTTCAAGGTATCGAGGCGAGGCTAGGTGATGGGTTATTTTGAACGAAAGCCATCTTTTGCTATTAGTTTTCCCCTAGTCACTTAGGTGATGTGCCTTTTTATGAATAAAAATCATAAATCCTAGGGTAATTTGTTAGGTTTCATAACAAGCAACAGCCATCTTTCACTATTAATTGTCTATAAACATCATAGAAAATGTATAAGCTTCATTTGAAACATAGAAAATCAACATATTTATGAAAAAAATGGAAGAAAGAAAAGAAACTTCACAAAATAGAGGGGCTGAGCCTCTATTTTTGTCCTAGGAAAAGAAGATAAGAAAAGAAATGGTGAAATAAGAAAAGAAGATTATACATATAGTTGGGACAAGGCTTGGATGATGATGATTTCTCCTGTGTTGTGCACCATGCTCTATATTCATCAATTTCTTTAGTTTTTTTTTTTTTTTTCCTTCTTCTAGTTCCTTGTAAACATGCTGTGTTAATCCTTTTCCTCTTCACCATGTCTACTAGTTCCATAGCCTTTCTTGTTAATGTTCCTATATTTAAGTAATTAGTTGAATGCATATTTCTTTTACTAACTTCTTTACTTACCCTCATCCAAAAGGAAGTGAGAAACCTTGCTTATTTATCAATACAACTGGGCGTTACAGTCCATCACTTCCAGGGAACACCCAGCATGATCACAAAATGATAATTCGAACTTCTTGTAAGACTTCGGAAAAAGTTTTGATGCTGGCTAACAACCTAACACAACCCTCCTTTATCTTGTTTCTGATCTGAAAAGCCCAACTTATAGAAGTACCTAGCGAGCTGATATTTCCTATTTAACCAGCTTGCTACTTACAATTCATGTATTGTGCAGAAATATTAAAGTTTATTGACCTAAACATTCACTTTGAGGTTCACATGCATTTCATTGCAAGCTAAGAAGTTATGTAGCACAATCTACTATTAAGTGTTACTCTTTTCACAAGATTTTAAACAATGGAAAATACATTTTTCTCGGAGCAACATCTGTTATTGATTTCTCAATTTAATCGGATGGTTGGGTCTCATTTTCATCTTTGTTGCCTTCGATCCTAGCTTCATCCTGAGCTCAAGTCATCAACCTTGATATGCTGCCATTGCAAAATAGTTTTCAGTGCTGAATGCTGAACAGAGAGCTACCTTTCTGAAGTCTGAACTACCTCCAAGGAGATGGAAGGAAAACTGTAAGTGTCCAATGAGCATGGACTTAGGTTGATCTACTATGTCCAACTACAATGCCACCTCTTAGGTCCAGCTGAATCCATTCAAGTCAAATTGTTTGTGAGTGGTACTATCATTTTCTTGGGTATTTAAATCCAGTTTTGCTGTTAAATGTGGCAATCTGAACCCTTTTGACATATCATTCTCCAGATTAGCCACAGGTCTTCTAGCACTGTTTTGGTTAAGGAAGCTGTCATCTTCATTTCCTTCTTTGGTTCTTGCCTCAGCAAAGCTGCTGCTGGCATTCCGGTTTTCTCCCTGAACCCTACTGGTCGTAGATAAACTGCTGCAGCTTCTTTGCATGGGGAACATGATTCTTTCGGCATCTCTTCCGATGGAAGAAGAAAACATTTTATTTTCATTCAGGTCTTCTCCCCATGTAGGTTCAGGCTGCTCAATCCTGGAGTCATCCACAATTTCCTTTAGGCCCAGAGATGCACTACTCTGATAAGGTCTCAAACCCACCTCAATATTATGTATCTCTTGGTCCTTTTGAGATCCTTCACATGAGGTCAAGCAACTATCCACTGAACAATCCGTGGGCTGCATTTTTTGTGTTTGCTGAGGACACAAGCACAAACCTTGCAATTCTTTCAACTCAGGGAAGGTGGAGTTCAGACATTCAGCAGATACTTTGGAGACTAGTTCCGGAAACTGCATTTTTGCAGCATCAAATTCCACAGAGCCCAGGTTCTGTCTTCCAAGTGTCTCCTGGGCTTTCTCCAGCACCGACTGAAGGTATTTTCCCTGGGCTTCTATCCGGAGCTGTAGGTGTCGCTGCACCTGGTTCAGTTCAGAGCAAGCTGTTGGGTTTATATACAAATACACATTGAACCAACTTTTTTTTTTTGATAATATATTGAACCAACTTTATATGTGCAGACTAAGAAATAAGCTGTGATCATAGAAGCACTATTCAAATTAAGAAAAATACCAAGTGAGTCTTGAAATACTAGAAAAGTAGATTGTAAAATTTTGTGAAGCGATTGACATCTTAAACCTGACATTTAGGCTGCCACAGCTTCTTGCTGAATGTATAGAGTCTTCAAAATCACCTCGCAAATCCGAGGTTTTATTGCAATATGAACTAATGTAACGAATATTACAATTTTTTCCTATGCACTTATATGCCAAAACATAGAAATCCTTCATTTATACAAAATGACATACAATCAGGTGAAATTTTGCATGGAAGCTTTTTATTTCAGTAAGGATTAGTGTGAAGTTTTGCTTTAATTTGGTCTTGCTAAAGGTTGGTTGAGAAGTTTCTAAAAGAGCAATCAATAAGTTTGACATTTTTGACAAATTGCTATTTTTTTGTTGAGTTAAACAAGTCATGCTTGGTTTTGGGAATTAATAAAATCTCTGGAATTTGTATGTCATATACCTCAAGCTGTTCATGCAGCCTTCTCTGCACTTCAATTTGTATTTGAATTGCTTCACTTATCTGCAAGTTTCTGATATTTGAAATCCATGTAAGTTCATTTTCTCTTCAGAAATTAAATAAAGTAAAAGAAGTAAAAGAAATAATCTGTTTTCTTCTCTCACTTGTTTGTCTGGGAACTGGGGCTTGTATTGCTCATTAGTGCTCCACTTGCTTCAGATATCCTGTCTCCTGCCACTGCCATTGTATGTTCTATTCTCAGTTAGTAAACATGTCTTCATTGAATTGCTTCTATTTCTTACAAAAGCTAATATTTTGTTCCTCTTCTTAAGATTATTGCTTTCCGCACTAAAAAAATGATTTTATTTGACTACGTACTTGTAAATATCTTTATGAGACTTGTCTTCTTACCATTCTTGTTGGTCCCCATATTAGCTTGTCCGTGGAGATTCTTACTGAGTCTGTATTTCTGTGAGCCAAAAGAACTTAGTTTGTGTAACATATAATACAGTGAGTTTGTAATGAAATCTTACCAAACTCTAGTAATGTACCTGAAGATGGCTTTTTAAGTGATACAAGGTAAGCCCTGGAATCCCCATGAGCTTCAGAACTGTTTTTGGAGTAGCCTCTGTAACACAGAAAAGTCTCGAATTAGCTGTGTCATTTGGAGGGTATTAGCTCTGATGTTCTTCAATATATATATACTCACTGTCTGCTCCTCCAAGCTGATTGACAGCTTCAATGAAGCGTTCGTGGAGCTCTGGTGTCCACTTCAATCTGGGCTTAGCATCAGTTGAGAGAATTAATCCTGTATCTCCACGGCCATTTCCATTTTGCAGGAACAAATGTCTTTCTGGAGGAATAGACATCGTTGAAGAAGGGAAGCTGGTCTTCCCGTGGTGATGATGATGATGATACATCTGTTATTCAGAGACAACATTCACTTATCTGTCTTGAGATGGGAAAGCAAGAAAATAGTGTCATGGCAAATTGAGTTCTTACCTTTCTTCCTCTTTCTCCTTGATCTAGCCTACTATTCCTTGAGAGGCGAGAGCTCAGTTGTGCTATATGTGCTGCCGGAATATGTGCATACGCTTATTTTCGGTCTTTGACCAGCTCTTACGAAATGAAGGGTTGCATGGGGTTGTCATTATAAAGCAAAATGAGAGAGTATAGAATCTTGGACAGAACCGGCGGAACACTCGGCCCAATCTGATCTTCACAGTGACTTGAAAAGAGATATTGTCCTTCTCACTGTGGGTATCGGTGGGCCCTGTCCTGGAACTCCACTTTCCTTTCCTAGACAATTACTTCCCATTTGAATTCCTCTGCACAATAACTTTCCGGAACACTTCACACCTTGCAATAGGTACAAGAATAGATCCACCAAAGCTTTTGTATTCTTTTGCATTGGTCCCTCTGGCAAAAGTAGGAACCTCATTCCTTGATGGGTGAGGAATTTTCTGACCCAGGAAGGGGAATCCACTTTCTCATGGTTTCGAGGCCTTCTAAGCCTCCGGGGGATTCTTTAAAATAGTTATATCTACAGATCGACTCACATCCGAGTCTTGAAATCACATTTCTTGTTGATAATGCCTTCAGAATCACAAAAAAATGCTGCTGATAGTAAACTAATGAGATTGGAAATGAGGATTAATTCCAGCCTAGCTATCAAAAATAAAAAGAACATTATTTTTTTATTGGTGATATGGAAGGTAATGTAGAAGATTCTTTTGACTGGGGCATCTAGTAACTGGGGAATTAGATACATTCAAGAAAGAAAAAAAATTAAGCCTTCTGGAGAGATGCTCTTTCTCGGAGATTGTCTGAAAGCAAGGAATGGAATGAGGAATTGTATTCCCTTTTGTCTCCTTCGATAAGTTTGGTACTTATTCAACATGTTGTACATACAATATGAAAAGGAAGAGGGACCCACACATTTTCCATTACCCACTTGGCATGGTACAACTGGTTCCACACTCCCACTCTGACGAATCGGAAGGATTTGGGAAGCACAAGAAAAGAAAAGAGAAGGAGAAAAAGTTTGTACTTGCTTACATTTTTTTATTTTATTTTTATTTTTATTTTTATTTGCTGTGGCTGCAAGATGGGTCATGGGCTTCATGGCCTTTGGAAGGACCCCTTGCCGTGACATTGACTTCTGCTTGGATGAGCTTTGGTTTTATACGGTGGTCTAATCTTCCAAGTGCAAGTGGGTAGATTAGATATCATTGGCTAAGAGAGAGAGAGAGGGGAGAAATGGTGGGTAAATATCACTGTTGCTTGGTCAATTTCATTAACATTACGTTCCAGCATGAAAACCATCTAAACGAAAGCTATAATTCATGATTGTCCAAATGCATACATGCAAAGTTGCGAACCAATGTAAATCTCTTTTCATGAAGTCTATTTGCATGCTTTTTCTACCATAAGAGTACGTAAGTGGTGCATTTCGAATCTATCTTTCCAAGTTTTGAGATTTCCAATTGGTTCGTTTTAACTTGGAATTAGGTCACTGACGACATAGCCAGGAGCCAGCAGAGCTCTTTCTCTGCCTTAGTTTTCGTTATGGGGTTGTGCATGGTTAGGAGTGGCTGATTCGCATTGTATTCCGTAATACGTATACAGGACTTAGCTCCTCTCTTTCCTTAACTACGAAATTCCATTTTATTGATACAACAAAGTAGTTTGATCAATTTTTGTTGTGAACAATGGCAGAATAAGTTTTGACAGCAATCAGTTCCTGTTTGGTGCCTTGGTTGTTGAATTTTTGCACAAGTTCTTTTCTTACTGTTTCGATTTCGATACAATTCATGATCGCAGCACATACAAACTACCGAGATATGATCAGGTTGATTATTGAGCTAGGAGATTTCTTAGGGTATTTTGATGGTGTGTTGAATCCTGGGTGTGGGTGGGTGGTGGCGTTCCTCACCTGAACTGGTTTTATTGTGGGGTAATTCAGTTCTTACTCAGTTTGGAATGAATACAAATACAAATATATAGAGTACAAAATCTTATATTTTCTGTTATTTTGTATGCATTTGCACTGTATATATTTGTATTTGTACTCCTTTCAAACTGAGCCTAATATTGCGTTTAGTTGCAAGGGTGGAGCCATGGCCCCCCCTATGGTTTAGAAAATCTTCACAGTAATACAGTTTTTTATGTAATTTTTTCTCTCCCCCTACTCTCCACCTCAATGGTTTGGTCCCCCCTATGGGTCTATCCATACTTCATTTAGGTTTTGGCCCCCTATAGAAATTTTATTTACACTAGTACAAATGAATGGAGTGCAAATAAAAAATATGCAAATTGTCATTTTCTTTTATTTGAGGGTTTACTTTATTCTGCTTCATGTCTTAATTTACTTCATTTGTATTGCAATCATACAAAATAAGCTACATTTTAAAACAAAAATTGGTCAGGATTTACATTCAATTAATTTGAACTGCCATGATTTTATTTGTATTGCAAACCAAACACAGGCTAAAAGACTTCCATCGTATGGTGGATATATTTTTGCTTCCTCTGTGGAAAATAAGGAATGACTTGCATATATTAGATAGAGACTAAACCAGCCATCCCCGCCACATCGACTTTAGACCGATAAGATTTATGTCCCTAAAAGAAGGGTGTTCTTCTGAAACTCTCCACTTTTTGAGGATTCTCTTAACCCCCTGACTTTTAGAGACCTTTGAAGACATCCCTTGTCAGACATTTTCTGTTAAATGACAGTTTCTACAAGATTATCATAGTACTCCTCTGGTAATTACTATTCTTTGAAGACACCCGCACCAATACTCTGTACTTTGGTTTGAATGGCAATTTGGTCCCCAAACTTTAAAATGCGACAATTCAGTACTTGAACTTTCAAAATGTGACAATCCAGTACCCAAACTTTTAAAATGTGACAATTTAGTACCTGTTGTTGAGAACTCCGTTAATCAGTCGTTAAGTGACATTTGAAAAGTCAAAAATACTCTAATGTCATATAATTCTCTTTATCAACCATCCGAACATTGACAATAAAATTGAACAATCCAAAATTCTAGATTCTTCTAAGCAATCACCAACATTTTTGAATAGAAGAGGCTAGGATTTGGGACTGTTCAGTTCTTTTTGTCAATGTTTGAAAGTTCGGGTATTGGATTGTCACAATTTGAAAGTTTTGGTATTGGATTGTCACATTTTAAAGTTCGGGGGCTAAATTATCATTCAAGCCAAAGTATAGGGTACTGATCAGGAATTTCACTTGATTTAGGGACTAAGCCCAAAGCTTACAACCTATTTTGTCTGAGAAACAAATGGGAAGAGTGTTGATGTGTTATGAAATGTGGGAAGAACATAAAATAGGAGAAAAAAACCTAGATGGTGTTTGGTATAGTAGCAGTTTTGAGTGAGGTGTTTTTTTAAGGAAATAGAAACACCATGCTACATATGAATAGTAGAACCATGTCAACGAACCGTTTGAACGGCTGATGCTTGAAACACCTTTTTGGTGTTTCGAGTGACGGTGAATTGTATTCTTTCTAAGACATTTTAGTTTCTTATTGTTTTTCTTCTAATATGGTCCATCCAAACATGATTTTTGGCCGTTAAACTCAAAATGCCTATGTGACACTTATGTGTACTCGAAATAGCAATATCTTGGAATTAACTTTAGCTGTTGGTCCCCGATATCCTATATTGTTGAGAATATTTTTAGGCTGGACACATCACCAATTCACGCCCATGTCTATGATTATGATTAAAAGAAATAGGGGGCAATTACTATTTTGCCCCACTCACTCTACTCTATGATAATGTGGCATCCCAAAAAAATTCTCAACAACAGAGGCTGTTGATCCCAAAAATGTTCTCAACAACAGAGCCAACGAACGTAAAGGAAGGTAAGCATTTTATAAATAAGTCTGACAGGGTGGGGGTGGGGTCTAGGAGATGTGAAAAGTCAGGGTAAATATAATAGAAAAACTGAAGGGAAGTTTTCAGACAAAAACCCTCCAAAAGAATGGCAGATGTCAACATCCATGTTATATGGGATGTTTCTACTCTCTACGCTGTGTGGCCTATGACGCTGCATTTATTTGCTTAAAACAAAGCTTTGGCCGTAAAAGTCGATTTATATTTATATAACTGAAGTTTACAGATTGAAAAGCCACGTTTATGGTGAAACAACAAAGTTTGAGGGTGGATAAGTGGATTATTGAGGTTTCAAGTATCTTGAGGCTTTCAATACACCTGTTTAAAGCATGATTTTGAAAACTGGACCAGACGGTTGGACCAGTTGATCCGGGAAATGATCAGGTAATCAATTCCATTTCACCCTAAAATTATTGTTATGTCAAAAACTGTTGACATGGTCAGTGATTTGCTAATTTGGGTGGTTTTTTTGATCGTTAAAATAAATATATTATTATAAGAAATTATTTACATTCACAACACAGTTCAACCAGGGAGGTGGTGGATCACCTTCCTACAAAAGATCATTTTTACAACATTTAGCCATGCTCGCCATAGTATGTGCAGACATATTACTAGTTCTAGCAACATGTTTAATTTTTGAAAACAAAAAAGGTTTGAAAAGGCTAACAACTTTATCTACTAAAGACAAAAAAAAAAAAAAAAAGAATGTCCTTGAAATAAGCAGAATTTAAGGCCTTAACTGAGATTGAGCAATCTGAAATGACAATCACAGCAAAAAAACAAAAAAAAGTCTTTCTTTAGCAAAACACAAAGCCTTCCAAATTGCCCACAATTCTGCTTCTATTGGCCCTTCTCTAATCATGCATCTCCCCCCTGCAGCAGCAAGAAAACTTCAATCAGAATTATAATAAACAGCCACAAGATCCCCTCATTGAACTGTTGGACCGTTGGTCCAACAATGATTTTGGCCATTATTTATTTATTTTTCTTAAATCAGAATGGGCCATCAGTTCAAATCAGATGGTTGAACCGTTTGACCTGGGAACTGGTGGCAAGAACAGTTTTACGTCCGGTCTAGCTTTTAAAACCTTGGTTTAAAGGTATTTTTAGGAAATCCTTTATTTTATTTATTAATGATATAAAAATGGGGAAATCTATGATGCAGGAAAGACTTGGTATGGAAAGAGTTTTGGCCAATCAAAACCCGCCCATGAATTTTAATAAATAACACCTGATGATTGGCTACCGCGTTTATGATTTCAGTTGACTGGTGAGAAGTTTTTAAGATATCAAATCTTTCCCATATCATAGTGGAAGTGTGGAACCCTATAAAAATATCTATAAAAGTGAAATTAAAAAAACAAGTACGTGGTTTAAAGTACTGATATCAATTCAACAACCTCCATCCCTACATGGGCTGTGGCAAAATTTCCTTTTTATGAGGTGGGTCGTCCGGCAATATAGGAAAAAACCGGGAGATATGATCGATAGACGGTTAATTTATATATAGTTCGAGCAGATTAAAAAAATACAGGGATTCTCTCTTTACCATCTTAGTTTCAATTGTTCCTTCAGGAACGACTGATTCTAATGTGCGGAAACTTATTATTATTCAGTTTGGGAGAGAATCAGTTTTATGTAAAAGGTGAATAACATGAAGAAAAAAATAATATAAAGAGGGTAGCGAGATGTGGAGTGGAATTGTGCTTGTGCGTCTCCCAAACATTGGACAACAATCAGTCTATCAGAGTGGTGACTCCTTTTGAGTAGAAGGGCGATGGACTCCATTAGTTCCTTTCACTCTTAACTCATGACGTCTGTCACTAACTCACTATTTAAAAAATATTAATCTTGGTATTGAAAATCTATAAAATATTTAAAGAAGACTTGAGTAAGTATGTACATTAATTTTAGACTATGTTTAGTTTGAAGGAAGAGGTAGGGAAAGGAAGAAAAAGACGGGAAACCTATACAAGGTTTGCAAAGGTTTTCTTACCTTTCCCTTCCTTTCCTTATCTTTTCCTTCAAATCAAACATAGCCTTTAGGGTTTAGTGTTTAAATTTTAGGGTTTTAAAGTACATTTAAGATTTAGATTTAGGGTTCAAGGATTTACAATTTAGATTTTAGGGTTTAGGGCTTAGATCTAAAAATCAGGAGGTGATAGGATGCATGTCCTTCAATGTGGTAGAAGCCAAGTATTGCCCAGGTATTTTTTCTACATATACGATCCTATAGTTAATATGGACTATCCATCAAATATCAAATAGCGGGTCCTCTCTCTCTCTCTCTCTCTCTAAATACCAACTTTGTGGTTTTCATTTATATCATTTACTAGGTATGACCCCGTACTAAGTATAATTGTTTCAATTTTTTTAAATATTCTATATTAGAAATTTTAATGAGTCCCACCATGTATGCTTCTTATTCGGTTGAGCATGCATCTATTAACTTAAATATTTTGAAAGAGTGATTTGAATTTTGAATTTTATTTAAAAATGTAACTAACCACTTCTAAAATACAATTTTCTGAAAAATTAGTGTGCTGCGTGTTTGAATGGAGAAGGCTTCAGCCTGACGAGCTTCCTTTAATATATATATATATATTGTGGACCCTTTAATGGGCTATAGTGAAGAAGTTAGATAGAAATCCATGAATCTATAGTAACCCTATGAAAGCCGTTTGGTGGGTATTTGCACCATTTTACTTAATCCATTGAATATCACTGGTTTCACTGGTTTTAGAATTTAGATTGGAAAGATGGATCGCAGTGCTGGTTTTATTTACGGAGAAGTACGGATACACCCGATGCAGAATTCTGAATTTCAGTCCCCCCCTACTACTAGTCCTCTCCCCCTATAAACCACATCCTGCCTGTGAATTTGACATCAATTCACGGTTAGGATGCATTCCCCCTGTAGTATGGGGCTATAAAATTCTGATCTTGGCTGATTGGTCATTCTCCTTTTATTTAAGGGCATACGGTCAAATCCATATGGAATAAATATAAGAGGAGAGCTTTTCATTTCATGTCCCTACTCCATAGTAGTACAACAAGTACTTACCTTTTCACTAATGTTTTACTAAAATGTTCTCAGCTGTTTTTAAGTAACCCTCCTCATTCTCCAATCAGAGGGAAGGGAAAAAAGAACACAGTTTCTTCTTGTACCTGTATGCTTATATTTCCCTTTTCAAGTGTTGGTACGTCAATAAGAATTTTCTTTTCCCTTCACAAAAAGAGATGCATGGGAGGATCAACAAGCAGAAACAAGTCAATATCATAAGCTAGACACGTGTAAGATGGCCATTGGCTGTGGCTTGTTTGCCTCACGTGACATTATATCAGATGAGAATGGGCATTGGATATTATTCCTCAGGAAAAATGAAACACCAAAAGTTGTGAGATTCCAGGGAATGGCATTTGAGAATCTTTAGTTGAAACTTTTATCCCCACTCAAAAGAAATATATATATATATATATATATATATAGCTTATAGCCCATGGGTTATATTCTCAAGCCAAGAATCAGTTGTTCTTTCCAGCCAAAACCACAGAAAATGGGTTCCCTTGCCTCTTCCTTTTTAGCTAAAATGAGTGTTAGATGCTTTTTTATTCTAACTGGTGAAGGAGACAACATTTTGGGTTAAGACCATCCACTCTTTCCTTTCTATTAATTGTCTGGTTTATAGTTCAAAGTAATGATTTGAAGGGCACCATTTTGATTGAAATAATGCCTTCTCTGGAGGTTGATATATCTGAAACTAAATCCCATTCTATACTCAGGAGTCAAGATGGCTTTTTCTTTTTTTTGTGTTCTACTTTTTAGGTATTGCTTTTCTCTATAAGCTTGTTTGGTTCTTCTTGATCAATTATTCGACGTGTCAATAACTAAGAAATGAGAGGGAGAATTAGAATGTCATTAGGGTTAGGATTTTGGAAGAAATATAGAAATTTCCCTGTAATGGGAATCAAGTATAGCTAGGAATTTCCATCAACTAAATAAAGGAGCTGGAATGGAATCCAAGTGCATGACAAGAGGGAATAGAATCATTTTCTTTTTCTTCTCTTCTTTTTTTTTTTTTTCCTTTTTCAAGTTTCAATTACAGTTAAGCCTGTCTATCTATCCACTTTTATGTGTTTCTCCTTCTTAGGGGTTTGAGCTTTTTTCCTCTTCAGCTAGTTAGTTCTTTTCTAGCATTTACAACCGAAAGAGTTTAGCTTAACCTTTCAATGTTGTTCTAGCAGAAATAAAGGAGTAACATGCTTTACTTGCTAAACATGATTTGTTCTTGATATTTGGGGATGACTTGTTGTCTCAGTTTTTTGGTAGAAAAAAAAAATTTACAATGCGTTAAGCAAATCCTCTTCTGCTTCTGCCAAATATAATGTGGCAATATCATTGGCCATGTTGTTGATATATCCCAATTTTCTTTCTCTTGTTGAATTAGATCAATACATTAAATCTTACTGGGATAATGGTGGCGGATTATCTGCAGCTGTAGAACAGAAGTAAATTCTTTGCAATTTTCTATTGCTGAATGCAACATGCTAATATTTATCAGCCATATTTCAACTGATGCATTCCGGATCTTGTTATAAATTTTTGAGTAAACTTGATTAGCATATCAAAACAGAAAAGAATAAGAGTTTGGACTATTGAACTTGTCAAACAGATGCATCAAAGGTTAATATAAAGCAAAGTGATCACAGCAAACATCCCAATTTGCCTAAGGATAGCTTGTGTAAAGGTAATGACAAAATTTTGCTGTTTCAAGTTGCTAGAGTGAGCCCTTTTTTTGTGGAATAATATACGAGTCTTATTGGTGAAGCTACCATTCATCATTGTTTCATACCAAAAAGATAGCTTCTTCCCATGGCAATTTGGCAACAAAAATCATATAAGCATATTAAATGAATTGATTATAGTCTGTTTAACTTTTTTTTTTTTTTTTTTTTCTGTTAAACTGAATAGACATCAAAGTACCACAATATGAGTACTTTGGTCTCACATTCACTCACCAACTTTACTTTGACAGGGATGCCCACTTCTTGCACACATATTCCTGAACTGTTCATGTAATATTCCCCATCAAGCTCCTTATCCAAGTTGCTCATATAGTTTCATTAAGCTTATTTGGTCTACAAATTGGTAACCTGTCCATCTTGATATAGCTTTAGCTGTATCTATTCTATTTACTCAAAGGAAAAGAAAAACAAAGGAACAAAAACAAGGATCCTCAAAAGCTTGTATTCCCTTGAAGTGGCTCTAAAGGAGACCTAGGAGAATAGAAGAAAAGCAACCAGTGGGCTTTCTGTTACTCTGAGATTCCTGACATGTCTAATCTGGTAATTCTTCTGAATGTTACTTGTGTCCTATTTGGACTTACAAATGAAATATATCTTGAAGCATAAAGGCATCCAGAACAAGTCCCAACCACCCCAACTCTTTCCATTTGCTCTTTCAGGTTCTTTGGTTCATGAAACCCTAAGAATGTGCAAACCCTCAAAATGAATATCATGATTGTTACTAGACGGTCATCTCATATTCACATAAAATTGGATCCCTTCCAGGTTCATTGATCAAGCAATCCACTTGTAAACTGCTTTTTTATACATAAATTCCAACAATTGGAACTTTGTTGTTGTTTCAGATGGAGCCCAACAATATCTACCTAAATTCTATAAAATCTACATTCGGATCTGTTAAACCGGATCCAGTTTTGTCTCTTCTTATATGGTCTTTGGATTTGGGTTCTTGTTGCAAATGGTCCAGAACTTGTAGCTACAGGATCCAACCAAACCCCATGATCTGGTCTGCTGAACCTCCAGTTTTTAACTTATAACCCCCCCAACCCCAACTCTTCTTTGCTTACCAAACCATGAAGCTGAAATCTTTCTTCTTGAAGCAAGCAATTGCCAATCAATGGAGACCCATCAGAAGAATATGTTCTATATATATACTTCCTCCTTCACCCTCTATTTGCAGTAATGCCCCCTATTTTACAGTCCTCATCTGTATATCCTAACAAAAATTGCCACTGAGTTGACAACAATTGGTAGACATTCTCCCACAAACCAAAAGCAACAAAGAGAATCTAGGGCAGCTGCCTATACCTATAGGCATTTTGATCATCCTGAAGGGCCAACTAGGGTTGTAGGCCTTCCCAAAGCACCTTGGTTTCCTACCTGTACCTGGGGTTTCTCTTCCTATCTCTTGGACTTCTCCTGTTTGCAGCTCCTCAGGGAATGATCCTAACTTAGATTCTGGGTTAAAGATCCATTCGTTGTATACCATTCCCAACCCAAGTTGTTCCTTTTATGTTTGTGCAAACTGCAAAGTATCATGCTCGCCTAACCTAGCACTAGTAGCAGCAAGTAACCAAGAATAATAGGGATAAATGCTGGTGAAGATGGAGATGCACTTAATTGCGTCCCGGCCCGGGTCCGCAACAGGCCCACAAATTTCTGGCTAGGGCCTGAGCCCATTATCTATCATTTATAGACCATATTCGGTCTACCCCTCCCAAATCCCATGGCAATTTCTACCTTACCCTGAGCTATCCGACTTATCCATACTGTTTGTAGTATTTTTAGCTAAGTAAAGATAATTTACTGTTCAAAAAAAAAAAGAAAGAGAAAACCTTTCTGTACCCATCCTGATGGGTTTTGGGGTGGGGAGTTTTGAGATTCTATAACCTGTACAGGTATGGGTAATATTTTGACTTTTATATGAAAGATAATTGATAATTTATGTAGTTTTTTACATGTCTTAATTAAATAATTATTGAAAATTTTGCTGTTAATTTATGTTATTTTACTTATTTATTGCTTATACATAACATGAAATTATAAGAAATTAAACGGGTTCTAAACCCAACCTGCCCAACCTTTGAATGCAAAGAGAATAAGGTTGGAGAAGGTTTTACATTTTCATGTATGGGGAGAATAGGATTGAGAAGGGTTTTACATTTTCATGTACAAGGAGAGTTTGGATTATCAAAATCCAACCCACTACAGATTTTGGGACAAATAGGAATTAACAAATTTAAAGAGATGGATAAAATCTAAAATTTACAAAACCCTATTCGAACTTGCCCTGTTGCCATTTCTACCCCATATAGTTATGATAAAAAAATGGTATATATATATATATATAATGACACAATATTGTATATCATATTATGGAGAAGTACAGATATGCCCAATGCAGATTTCTGATTTTTACTGGAGAACTATAAACATTCAAAAGGTCAAAAGACCACACTCTATGCGCCCATAAATTGGCATCAATTCCGAGCTAACACCTACCCCAAATATATTTTGAGCCTACAAATTCTGACCCTGGATTGAATGTCATTCTCTCTAACTTTTATACATACATTATGTATCATATAAAATATGAATTCTTATGATATATATAAGCCCAAAGACCAGCTTGGCCCGGCCCATGATCAACCCGAGTCCGGATCAGCTCCTCACACAGCGCTCCTAGCACCGATTTCACAACATGTTTTAGCCGTACATCAGGAACATCTCCTTCTATGTTATCATTCGTGGAAATGTTTCCAACACGGTGGGATGTGGCTGTAAGGAGCGATCAGTAAGCAGCGGATCAGCTTGGCCCGGCCCATGATCAACCCGAGTCCGGATCAGCTCCTCACACAGCGCTCCTAGCACCGATTTCACAACATGTTCCAGCCGTACATCGGGAACATCTCCTTGTATGTTATCATTCATGGAAATGTTTCCAACACGGTGGGATGTGGCTGTAAGGAGCGATCTGTAAGCAGCGGATCCAAATTCGATCAACCCTATGTAGCCATCTGAGGACGGGAGTGTTGCTTCTTTCCTTGTTACTCATGTCACAGATGTCGTCTGTTGGTTTCACAGATCACAGAGGGTCTTTTCTTCTTGCTTCTTAGAGGAAACAGGATTTAGTCAGAGCGAGTCGAGTGCAAGTGTGCAAGGGCAGTGAAGGCTGACTCATTGCGTGATGAAGGATTCAAACAATCCTTGTTTGAGATGTCCTCACTGTGCTGGTCCTCTCTCCAAGGAGATGGTAGCGAAGCCGAAACGTTATTTGTTCTCCTTCTCCTCCTCTCTCAATTTTCCTAACACCTTTTTGGATTGATGGCAGGAAACTAGTAGCTGGACTGTTCCGCCTTTAATCAGGGATGGTTTTTCTATGGTGGGTTCGGATGCTTCTTTCTCTTTTTTATTTTATTCTATTTTTCTAATTTTGGGCTTGGATTGAAATTAGGCCTTATCTGTTTCCTCAAATATATATCTAATTCCTACTGATTCTTTGATGCCTTTGATTGATCATACTTTGTTAAAACTATTCATGCAATATGATTTGTTCATTTTCCCTTTTGTTGGGTTCCTCTAAATGTTTGTTTCTTGTTGCAATTTAGATTGGTTCTGCTGTCGGTGGCACTGCGAGTGCATTCTATGGATTTAACCATGGTATGCTAGTTTTTTTTTTTTTTTTCTTCTCTCATTCTTTTTATTTTCTTTTGCTTTTTAACTTTTGGAAAGTGCTTGACTTGTGCTAATAGTATTTTTGTACGTTGAGTAGGAATTGTTTTTCTTTTTATGGGTATATTAGGTTTAATTCTATGGAATTGATAAAGCACATAACAAACTGGAGGGAGGACAATGGAACAACATGAATAAACTGACATTTCTCTCCTAAGAGATTGACCTCAATAGGGCATAGAGGGGAAGACGGTGTTTTAATTGTTTTAACCTTAAATATGAGGAACCAATCTGATGGGATAAAAGAACAATGTTCAGTATACAGTATTTAATGACTAAATTGGAAAATACAAGGTTTTCCTTACACTTTTTTGGTTAAAGAATAGGAAAAGAAAAATGAATATTGAAGTGATGCATTAAGATGCTGATGCAGTGATCTTGGTGGTAAATAATATGTTAATAACATAACTATTAAATTACATTTATTGATGTCATAACTCAAAAGGTTTTGATGTTATCTATATAAGTAAATTACATTTGTGCTGATACTGTAACTTTTGTTGTTGTCATTATTCCTATTCTTATTTTTTTATATTTATTAACATTTTAATAACTTTCTTCTATTATGTTGCATATCGGTTTCTTATGATCATAGAGATAGCATGAAGAAAACAGAGGGCATTTAATTTTTAAATTGTCTTGATGTTTATGTTCTGTTTGCAGCAATGCCAATTGTTCAAAGATGGGTAAAAGGGCCTATGTGGTTACATTTCCTCATAGGTGTAAGTATTCTAATACATCCTATTTATTTGGATGCTCAAACTTGCTTGAAATATTATTTTCATCTAGTTCTTGATTTTCATTAACTTTTAATGCCTTTGATGGGTGGTCTATTGAAACTTAAAATCCTACCTCGCTATAGAGGAGAAATGTCCTTTTTCCGGTGTTGAGGAACTATCCCAAGTATTTGAGTATTAAAAGTTTCATTAATCTTTTGAGCAACTTGATATATTTGATACTCAAACATCTTTCAAGATATATATATATATATATATAACTTTCAAGAGATATATGAATTGACAAATTATGGAAGTAAGATGAAGGTATTGATTTTATGAGAATATAATATTCAACTAATTTTGCATTCGGATGCAAATGTAAAAGGCCTCTATTTTGTAAAAATATTGACATGTTTTTACAAAGATCAATATTTCCAATGGTTACATGCTATTTTTCATGTGAATGCAGGCTCCACCTGTAATAGTTTTCTCTTCAGCTTGTGCTGGGTTAGCAGGTTAGGATTTTCCCACTGTATATGGTTTATTTAGCTTTCGTCTTTTTTTTTTTTTAATGAAAAAGAAACTGTTTTTTTGCTATTTCATCTTTGGATGCATGATTTTTAAGAAGATTAAGTAGATATAGTTTGTGTATCTCGATGCATCTTCTTATTTAATTGTTATTTTCAGTAATTTATATTTTATACTTTTTTTGACTCCATAAAATGTTACTAACTCTTAGGGGCCATCTGATAACAGCTGAAGTGGTTGAACTTAAAAGCTTATTGTTTTATCTTTTATTGAATAAGTTTTCAAGGAGGTTTGTGCACTCCTTTAATGGCTGAAGCTGAAGTTGGGTAGATGACTATACCCTTAAATATTTTTTATTTAATAATTTTATCTACTAAAATACAAGTCAATTAGTTGTTCATTTCAGCAACTTCAGCCTTAGAGATTATTATTTAATTCTAGCATGCAGCATTACCGTCTTTTCCACAGAATTACAACCATACTAAATAATTAGATCAGTGTTTTCTTTTCCAACTTATCTCAATGGATTAAATGCCTGCATTACTGTCACCAATTTGTGTTAATTAAAATATAGTTCATTAACCCAGACTTTTGGCGTGGCAATACAGGGCAGGCCTAAAACCCTCTCCCCTAAGCAGAGTTTTTGCAAATGGGTTAGCAAACCTTAGTCGCCATGTAAAAAAGTATTTTTGTTATGTTTTGTTTTTTTGGATCAATAACTACAAATTTCATTGATTAAAGAAAAGGGTGATGTAAAGGATCTGTTCACCAAGATACCAAGGCTCTAGCCTCCCAACTCAAAATTACCATGCTCCAAGGACCTTCAGTCCTATTTCGCATCCACCTAATAAGTAATAACTAGGGTTGTCAGTCGACCGATTTTGGTTTGGACCCAATTCGATCCAAACCTTATCAAATCGGATTTGGACGGTCCATTATAATTATTGGGTTGGGCCAATCCAAAATAAATTGCTCTGTATTCTTGTTGGTTTGAATTAGACGTAAACCAAATTTCCAATAATCCGATCATGAGGCCAAACCCTTGTCTAATTTGAAATAAATCAAAACTGAAAATAACATAAATCACTTTTATGAAAGTACTTTTACGGAAACATTTTTATAAAAGTAATTTTATGAAAAGTATTTTTACGAAAGAACTTTTATAAAAATACTTTTACGAAAGCATTTTTACAAAAGTACTTTTATGAAAGCACTTTTATAGAAGTAATTTTATAAAAACACTTTTACAAAATCACTTTAATAAAAGCACTTTTACAAAGTACTTTTACACAAGCACTTTTATGAAATCACTTTTACAAAGAAACTTTTACGGAAGTACTTTTATAAAAGCACTTTTATGGAAGCACTTTTAGAAAATCACTTTTATAAAAGAACTTTTATGAAAGCACTTTTACCAAAGTACTTTTATAAAAACACTTCTACGAAAGTACTTTTACAAAAGCATTTCTACGAAAGTACTTTTATAAAAGTCTATGGAAGTACTTTTCGAAAAGTGTTTTTACACAAGCACTTATCTGAAGTACTTTCAATAAAGTGCTTTTGTAAAAGCACTTTTATGAAAATATTTTTATCAAAGTGTTTTTTCAATGCTAAAAGTGCTTTTATATAATTTTTGAGATTTTATTCGGTTTGGATTGGATCAATCCAATCCATTTACATTTTAATGGATTGGATTGGATTTGGACTGGATTGGGTCCAGTCCATTTATAGGTAGACTCACATTGGACTGGATCGGGTTGGACCAAATCTGTCCAATTGACACCACACCTCTAGTAATAACAATTTGGGTCCTTGAATCTCCCTAATGCCCATAGAAAACCCTTGATTAGAACCATATTATCTGCTATAGTTAATTCATCACAACCAATTGGACTCCCTGAGAATCTCCCCCTGCGACATCTGAGTGAACCTCCTATAGCCTATTGTCCTGGATTTAAGCGCCATCTTGAGCTTGATAGCTCCTTAGAAAAGTTACAATAAAGGTACTTATTCCTAAGGGTAGTCTCAACATTATGTCTCTCTGATTACAAAATCCACCACTACATCTCTGCACTTGCGAAAGTTCTGGAACACCTCTAAATGATGATCAAATTAATGATGTGCAGAATGCTGGTAACATTTTCTTTCTCAGAAACAGAACATGAATTCTAGTAACAATGGAAACTCAGTGGTAATTTCATTTTGCTTGTCAATGAAAATTACATTTTTCCCTAGTACCAGCTAGGCTAGAATAAACTGACACAAGTTAGAAAGAGAGAAGTATATAAAGGGGAAAAGGGTAGAGAAAAAGAAAGAGAAAGAAACCCCAAGGAATTATTCCAAGGGACCTACAATCGCTCTAGGGTTTTCAGGAGAACACTGAACTTAAGTGCTTTCTGTTCTATCAAAAAAAAAAAAAGGAAGAGAATACATCTATTTATAGAGTGACTTGTGTGTTGTGTGGCTGGAATACTGCTCATCATTATTACAAAAATGCCACTGCCTATCTTGTGCATTACGAAACTCAACATCTTTGCACCTGCTAATGCAATTAAATTGAAAATTAGAAGATAAACCCTACTAAACTAGAAGAACAAGATACCATGGACCAGGCCCACATGGGACTGGTCAAAATGATGAAAATATCCCTACTGTCCAAAAACTACGGAAACACGTAAAATTTCAGAAGTTTTCAAAATTGACTCGCCAGCTCCTGCATCAACTAGTAGATAATAATTATGTCAGTGCACATTCAATCTTCTCCTACAATTGCATCTATGTTTGTAGACCTTAAACATATTCTGCAGATAGATCTTAAAGGCATTACCTTTTTGCTTCCTGCAAAATTAGATAAAACATTTAAGCATCATTTAGAAAATATTGGTGACAAAATAATGGTCCAATATTTATCAAAAAATAAAATAAAATAACGGTCCAGTCCATTCACATAAGTGTTGTGTTTGTAGCTGCTATCTTCATTTGACTAGTAAATATTATATAGATGGAAATTGTCCTGTTGATTATTTGCGTCAAATGAGTCGGTGACACAATTATATTGTCTCTAAATTGATACCATCTTTTTGATTAGTTCCAAAATGCAGATTGATTGGTTGTCATGCTAATATTAATCTCCTTTCTTAAATATAGTCGATGGAAATTAGTAGCCAATGGTATTACAAACTATGCAATGCAATTGCTTGGATGGTTAGAATAAACTGATGCATGTTGATTCTATGTAGATGTTCTGGATTGTTTTGAGCACTGACCCTGAATCCCTGATTGGTGGGCCAATTCCAGGCGAGATATTTGTAGAAAATTCCAGTGTTAGTAAATTGAAAGATCATCATATGATTGTAGGGATGTTTCTAATCCCTAGTGCTATTGAGAATCTGCAGCAATCTACTTTTGTTATTTGCTCCGATTTCATAACTTCAAATGTTATCACTATCTGCATGGGATTTTTCAGGTGGTGCAGTTCCAGCACTAGCCCAGCTTGTTTCTTGCGGCAACCACATCTTCATCATTGCCACCGGCTGCTTCACAAGATGATAAGATGCATAAGTCAAGAACCTCCTCCACCCTTTAAATTTTGTTTCTTTTTATTAAGAGTTGGAGAGCCCATGCCTCAGGCATGCTATGCCAGCGACTGGCGAATATACATAGAAGGAAAGGAAAAGAAAAGATGTACAGGTACTACTTAGGATTACTGTATATGTTGTAGGTGTTTTTATTGTTTAATAAATCACAATGTTGCTTAATGCTGTGGTCTAATTAGGGTTAAGAATATGGCTTGATGGATTTTGGTGTCAGTGAGCGTAATTGATAGGAAAGTCAATTACACTATTATGGGGCTCAATTTTGTTCCGGGTTTGGGCTTTGGGCTGGGCCCATTCAAAATTTTGGCAAAAGCCATGGGCTTCAGGTCGGCCCCATTCAAAATTTGGCAGAAGCCAAGCCTGAGCCTGGCCCATGAGCATGTAGGTCTAGTTGCTCGAAGACGGAAAGGTGGGGGCATGGGGTGAAAAGCAGCATAAAGTGGGTTTTTTTTTTGATAGATATGGTTTATATTTGGGTTGACCCTTATCTTACCCCAATTATCTGATCACCCCTATTTTATTAGAGAGAGCCAAAAGAAGAGAGGTTTAGTGGGGGAGGGGAAATGTTACAAATATTGGAGATTTAGGGAAGTTGTCTAAAACTCACCATGAGTTTTCAGCATTTCTCTTAAACTCACAACTTTTCAAAATGTCTAAAACTCACCGTGTCAGTAAGTTTTTATTTTCCAAAACTCACATTCCGTTAGTGCACCATTAATGTTTCTTAACAGAGGTGTCCACATCAGCATAAATAACAGTTTTTATGACCAAATCACCCTTGAATGGCGAGTTAGAGGAAAATGGTCTTTTCATTTTTCAATTTTTTTTTTTTACATTTTAGTGTTTTGTTATAATTTCTAATGTTTTGTAATAATTTTTGCTTTTATTTTACATTTTCTATTTTTTACAATCTTTAATATTTCCTGTATTTTTTGTTATTTATTTGCAATTTCTGTGTTTTTCTATCATTTTTGGTGTTTTTTCTACAATTTTTATTTTTCAATTTCTATAGTTTCTATAATTTGAAAATAATTTTTTATATTTTTTCAATTTCTGTGTTTTTATGTATTTTATATTTGAAAATATTTTTTGAACTTTTTCCTTTTTTCATATCTAAATATTAAAATATATGTATATATTTTATATTTTTCTATGAAGGTTAAAATGATAATATATTAACAGCCGTTAGTCTCTTTAACATCAAGTTAGTGACATGGTGAGTTTTAGACATTTTGAAAAGTTGTGAAGTTATGTTACAAACTCATAGTGAGTTTTTGACAATTTTCCGGAGATTTAAGAATGACATTATTAGAGAGTAAATATAGGTTTTATGAGAGGTAATAAAAGATTCATGAGAGTTTAATTAATTTTGATTTATTATGTTTTTAATGATTTAACTTAAAAATAAATATATACATGTGTGAGAAAAATAGGGGAAGAGGAGAGATGTATGATCTGTGGTGAGAGGACCTCTCATATCCTCTCTTTCCTCATTCAATATAGCTTTTTTTTTTGGTTGAACCGTAGATATAGAATGAGCATTGGTTCGTATAATCCACACCGATTCAAACAGTTTCAACTCTCAAGCCAGTAATGGTTGCATGGGGTGGTACTCTCACTTAGCAGTGGCAATTGCGCAGATTGGGTTGGGTTTGGTTTGGGTTGAGCTTTAACCTAATCCATCTAACCCGTCAATCCATTAATGAGTAATGACTGAGTTATATAAAATTAAATGGGTTGGGTTCAACCCAAACCCGCATTGATCCAATTTAAGCCATGCAAATTTATTAGTATTTATGTACTTAAAACTAAAAACTAATTCCTACTTGACAAATAAGTTGGTTATAGTTTGGTGGTAATAGTAGTTGTTATTTATAGAAATGGTGAATGTTCAAATCACATAACATGCGTATTATTTTTACACAAGTGGTGAAATCATTTGACTATGTTCGGATTTCGGGTTTGATTTAACCGCTTAGGTTCAAATTGGTCAGACTAACTTGAACTATTTAACTAGATTTGTCTTCGAGCTAATCACATCAAGAGTGGTTGAATCATTTGGATTCGGATCAGTTTGGTTGGACCAGATCAGATTGGTTTAGTTAATGGTGGTTTGACTTGACTCAGCTCATATCGGGCTGTGCATGGGTTTGTGATTGAACCCATTACTCTGAAGCGGGTCGAGGGAAGCATATCATGCCAGTTCAAATTCGGGTCAGGTTGTGCAGATTTGGATCAGGTCGATCTGAACTGGGGGACAAAGCAAGCGGATCAAGTTGCTTAGGGTCGGGTCAGATCCAAATTGCCTTAGTCTGAATTGGGCTGGGTTGATCGATCCAAATGAATCGGGCCGTGGTGATCAGGTCTGTTTATATTCAAAATGGACTGAATTGATCTAGACTCGGGTGAAGTTGATTTGGATTTATATAATTTGAGTGAAGTGTGTTGATTCGAGACAAACTAATTTTAGTCAATAATTAGTAAAAAATTAATGTATTAATTATAAATTATTTCACTTAAACGAAGAAAATAAAAAAAAGGTTAAGAATTTGAGGTTTTTATTGTTCAGTCCACCCCTAGAAATCTTAGCTCCACCGTACAGGTGGGATGAATCCCGATTGTGAATTGATACCAAATCCACAGGTAGGATGCGATTTATAGGGGGGCGGAGCTATAATAAACTAGGAGGGGGCTGTAATTTCAGATTTCTGAGATGGATTACAGTCTACTTATTCCTAAGAAATTAATATTTGTATCTTTAATGGTTAATCTAATGCTTATCCATATTCTAATATGACTTAACCCATTAAATGATTCAATGGATGATTAACCCATTTCTAACCATTCAAGTAAATGGGCGGATTGGATGAAAACTGTCAATACATATTAGTGAATGGTGCTAATAACCTAGCTGAGACTGAGACGAGGAGGAATGCAACAACTCTTGCAAGTAGGATTAGAGATCTGTCATTGCTACTACCCTTGCGTCTATAGAGTGTGATTCGCATTCCTCGTCCCACGCAGCCTTGGCATCATTCCGCAGTATGTGTGTGGGACTCTCTGTTTTCAGTTGAATTGAAAAATAAAAACCAACCTGTAATTCAGCACTACCTGATTTGCATTTTGTTTGTAGTGTATAATAATAATAATAATAATATGCTCAAATAAATGCAAAAATCTGCGAAAGAGTGGGTGGATGACAGAAGTGTGAGACTCCCGTAGTATATTCTCCCAATCTCTCATGAGATCAGATTTTATCAGTTTCTGAATTCATTAAGTAAAGGTAGAGGTTTTGATGGTGGAGTAGTGATTCTCTGTCTCTCGTTTCTCTGGATTTCTTGTTTTTTTCCTTTTTATTTCTTCAAAAAAAAAAAAAATCTCTCATGAGATCCAGCACAAATCCATAGAAACTTGAAAGTGGGCCCACCCCACCGAGCAAGCAAAACGAAGAAAGTAATGGGCCAAACCAAACCAATGGGCTGCATTAATGTAATGGTGTTGACTCTTGACTCTTGACCTAATGACCTGGGGTGATCACTGATCAGTGATCACACACCTCACTAACCTTGGTCCTTGGATTTGTTTAGCTTTTTCCAGGGAGGAAGCTTTTAATGAACAGGGGGTGTTTTGCGTCCGGAGAGGCAGGTCTTATTTAATGTCTAATCCTCCCATAACTTGCCACCTTTCTCATTTTTCAAGATCTCAGGTTGACTTTCAACCATCTGATTTGGACATCAATTTGCGGAAACTACTAATGAGGGCAAGAACCATTGTGTACATATGGGTTTCTGGCCAACTGGAATTCCCTGTGGGACCCAGCTGAGAGTAGTTTGTGGGCGCCACAGAAACATGGGGCCGCCTCAGACCACAGGTCCACAGCTTTAGCTTTATTTTCATGTAAAGTTATAAACAACGGTCCAAAGGCCAACCAAACGACAGCAGAACCTGGAAAATCGACGGAGTCCCGCCTTCGACAGATTTCGTGTAGACCTTGAATCCCATCAAAACACGAAAACACATTCAAACACCACAACCACCAGAGCTCCAGAGGAATTTCCTTTCTCTGGTATTCTTTTTCTTCCTTGGGCTTTTCCTCTTTGAAGCTATCTCTGTTCGCAGCTTTCTCCGCAATGGCGATGCAAGGAAGGCGGAGGCCCAAAACAAAGATTGTCTGTACGTTAGGTCCTGCTTCAAGGTCAGTGCCTATGATCGAGAAGTTGCTGAGAGCGGGCATGAATGTTGCACGCTTCAACTTCTCTCACGGTTCTCACGCTTACCACCAAGAAACCCTTGATAACCTCAGAACCGCCATGGAGAACACTGGGATACTCTGTGCCGTCATGCTGGATACCAAGGTATTATTGTGTTCCTCCATTTGGGTTTTGCTTCTTTCTGCTTTCTGTCGCGTTTTTGGTTTCTGGGTCCGTTGCAGGTGTTTGTTTAGTTTTCTGCTGCGGTTTGTTCGTTTTAGGCTTTGATGCTCTGTTAGTTTTAGGGGTGCTATTTTTCTTCCTTTGTTTGCTTTTGGGTTCTGGGCTTTGTTTTGTTCCTGAATCTTTTTTTTTGATGCAGAGTTTGGCTCTGTTCTGGTTATGTATTTCTTTTATTTGATTTTAGTAGGTGTTAGAGAGTCAAGTGGCTAGTTATCCTCAGCTTTTTAGGAACAATGATCATGCAGAACTGATTCATGTCAAGAGTTAAATAAAATTTATAAATGTGTTCACTTCTTCTCTTCTTTAGTTCCTAAAATGACTTGTGTTTTGTTTTGGTTAGTATCCTGTGGTGAATTCAGAGGACAGTGTGTGGCTTCTAGGACCAAAAAAGTTTTATTTTTGAAATGAAATTCTGACCTTGTTCTCTTGGCCTTTATTGTTTCTCTGTTGTCCATTACTCTTGTCTTGTTTTGGTTTGTCCTTGGTATGTCACTTTCGTTTGTCCTTTTCTTCTTGTATTCCCTACCCCTTTATGTGATTTACTAAAATCTCTCTGCCAAGTTTTCCATTTTTTGTGTTAAGTTTTTCTATTGTTTATGAGTATGACATTAGTGTTTGGATGCAACATAGACTAGTTATGTTGCCTTTCTTTTTAAATGTTTTCTAACGGTTCTGTTTATATGGTTCTTTTAATATGATTTACTAATCTTTATTATGTGCTTGTTTGATGTATGGAAACTTAATTAAGGCCAGCTATTTTGTTTCACTGTTTCATCCATATGTATTTCAAAATTCTTCTACCAACCATTGCATTCCCATGTTTTTTCTAGAAGAACTAAAGAACATGGGGTAATAGAAATTATGAAGGAAAACCCGTTAAAAAATTTTCTGAAACAAATATTTGTTAACAGCATAGATTAACCTCTTGGGTCTTATTAGCTTTGCTAAGTACATTTTGAACTTCACACAAGTTTAGTAGTTTTTCTTGAATTGTTTTGGTCTCTAATATTTGTTTTCGTAGTAGTTCTTGTTGGAGGGGGAGTTGTTTGTCTTTCCTCATTGTGTTAGTCTCCCTTTGTGCAATTTACCAAAATTTTGTTCCAAAGTCTATTTTTCTTGTTGTATACATTTCTGTTCTCTTTTTGTTTCAACTTTCTGGGATGGTGGGATTGCAAGATAGGCTAGTTGTCTTGCACTTTTATGTTTTGTTTAGAAAATTTTATATGGTTCTTTTTCTGTCATCATATGAGCATTAATCTCTATAATTTGTTCATATTTGTTTGGGTTAAAGCTATTGTCATTAGCATATTGTTCTTATTTTCCTACACCTAGAGGCTTTAAAATTTTCTAATTTTCATGTTTTATGGAAGAATTAAAGCGTCGAAGATGATTGGACTCATAAGAAACAAGTTTTTATTTCTAAACAAATGAATATGAGATCATGGAATGGCATTGTTGCATTGATGTGTTGGCAAAATTTTAAAAGGCATAGATTTAAAAAGATGGGATGCCATCTGGATTTTATTGGCTTTGTTGTTTCATGTTCTCTAGGAGTACTCTAAACTTTACATGTTTTTGTAATAATAGGTTTACAACAATTTATTTAATTGATATTGCTTCAATCAAGGCATCATAATGCTTATATGTATGAGGTGATGAAGGTCTGCTTTATTTCAGTATGCTGTTGCCTGTTGTCTTTGTCCTAGATTCCCAGGTTGAACTTGCTGTGTTTTACCATGTTCAGTACGATTGAACCCTTTTTACAATTCATTATCTCCTAAACTTTTTCTTTGCAATATTTCAGGGACCAGAAATTCGAACTGGGTTTTTGAAGGATGGAAAGCCCATTAATCTGAAGAAGGGTCAAGAGGTAACCATCTCTACCGATTATAGTATCAAAGGTGATGAGAACATGATTTGCATGAGCTACAGAAAATTAGCTGAGGACTTAAAGCCGGGAAGTGTGATACTATGTTCTGATGGCACAATTACACTCACTGTTCTGTCTTCTGACAGGAAGTTGGGTTTGGTTAAGTGCCGCTGTGAGAATTCTGCTGTTCTTGGTGAAAGGAAAAATGTCAATCTTCCAGGAGTCATTGTAGATCTCCCAACTCTGACAGAGAAAGACAAGGAGGACATCTTACAGTGGGGGGTCCCCAATAAGATTGACATGATTGCTCTATCCTTTGTACGCAAAGGTTCAGACCTTGTTGAGGTCCGAAAGGTGCTTGGGAAGCATGCCAAAAATATCCTTCTCATGTCAAAGGTCTGTTAATGTTGCTGGCCCTAAGCTTGTTATGCATGGAAAAATATAGAGGAAGTTTTAATCCCTGCTGATCATATGCTCTCGCTTATTATTACTGTTAGTATCACTACATATAGCACCTTCTCCACGCCTCACTTTCCCCTGCCACTGTGGCTATAGAACACATGGATTGTAGATAATGATCAATTAATGAAAGCCCAGTTCAGAATGCTAAAATTTTTTATTTCGATTGTGATTTTTCAGGTTGAAAATCAAGAAGGGGTGGCTAATTTTGATGACATTCTTGTGAACTCTGATGCATTTATGGTGGCACGAGGTGATCTGGAAATGGAAATTCCAATTGAGAAGTTATTTCTAGCACAAACAGTGATGATTTACAAATGCAACATACAGGGAAAACCTGTAGTCACTGCAACTCAAATGTTGGAATCTATGATCAAGTCTCCACGTCCTACTCGAGCTGAAGCCACTGATGTTGCCAATGCAGTTATTGATGGCACAGATTGTGTAATGCTTAGCGGGGAAACAGCTGCAGGAGCTTACCCTGAACTTGCTGTTCAGACAATGTCCAGGATTTGCATAGAAGCAGAGTCCTCTCTTGATTATGGGGGAGTTTTTAAACGGATCATGCAAGCTGCACCAGTACCCATGAGCCCATTAGAGAGCTTGGCTTCCTCTGCAGTACGTACAGCCAACACGGCAAAAGCAGCTCTGATCTTGGTTCTAACAAGAGGGGGAAGTACTGCAAAGCTGGTGGCCAAATATAGGCCTGCTATGCCAATCTTATCTGTGGTGGTACCTGAGATAAAGACGGATTTTTTCACTTGGTTTTGCAGTGATGAAGCTCCGGCAAGACATAGCCTTATTTTTCGAGGGTTGGTGCCTGTTTTAAAAGCAGGATCTGCAAAGGCTTCTCATACAGAAGCCACTGAGGAAGCACTAGAGTTTGCCCTTCAACATGGAAAAGAGAAGGGACTCTGCAAGCCCGGGGATGCAGTTGTTGCACTGCATCGAGTTGGAACTGCATCTGTTATCAAGATTTTGACAGTGAAGTGATGATCATCTGAGGAGCCAGTTTGTTATGGATACTGAAAGAGAGGAGTGTTAGTTGCAGTTTAATGGCTGGCAGTGCTTACATTAAATGATGATTTTGGTGATTGATGTCTTCTTTTTGGGCATGTGTGGAATGCTTGTGGTAATTTTCCTGGCTTGTTCATTCATTCTCTAGAGTCAAGGTATTAGTTATTCTGCGGGAAACTTGGAAACAGAGTTATCGATACTTTTAATGTGGCGGCAGCACAGTTTTGTAGCAAAGTTTACTCATCAAAAAATTTTGTACCAAGTTTTGTTCTTGGTTAGGTATAAGGTGGACAACCTTCATATGTCTGTTGCTCAAATTATTAGACTGTTGTCTGTCTCTTGGACAATTGTTTTATTAACTCTCTCTCTCTCTCTCTAAATGTTAATTTTCCTGTCTCCTGCATAGGGGTGTAAACGGATCGTCACCCATTGCTGCTAATGCTCTTCGTCACCCATGCCAAGTCGTCGACAACAACCGCATCTTAGACAAAAACGACCTCAATGTAGACATCGATCTTTGCTGAAAAGCTGCTAATAATACTAAATTTTGTGAAGAATGTTGCAGCAGCAGAGGTTTCTCCAACTTGTTCATTCACCATTTTGCCTCTACAAAGATATTAGCATTAAACTTTGTCAAGGAATGTTGGAACAGCAAGATTTCTCAACTCCGGTTGCCATTAAGAGAAGTACAGAAGAAGGCAACGATGAGGGTTAGGGACTTCCGGTCTTAGGTTTAGAGTTGGATTTTCAAATGAGAAAGGAGATTTCTTGGACAGTTTTTAATGATTTTTTGGGGAAGGGGATTTGTTGGAGGATGCGCCAGATTTTTGAATGATAGAGAAGATTTGTTGAAAAATGTTTAGGGAAAAATGGTTTTACCTTTATACCCACCCTTAAAGAAACAAAGATATAATGGGGTTATGCATGCAAATTTATATAATATATTAATAATATATAATTATAATCGGTTTAGATATATATCAGATTGAATCAATTTAAATTCAAATTCGATTCGATTAAATAATCGATATAACAATTAAATTCGAATTCGACTATTTATTTGATTCGAATATCCGAATTTGATTCATTTAAGTAGAAACGAATTTGCAGATACCGTTTACAGGCCTACTCCTGCATGAGGGTTGCTATTATTATCCTTTGTTTTTGGCTAATAAAGCTTCTGAGCTAAGGTTATAATAGAACAATATGCAAGTAACCAAAGTGCACTTAGGCTTTGGTATAGGTTGATGTGTGACGCATCGAAGAGGGAAAGGGAACATTGCCTTCCTCAGTTAGGTGTGGGTGAGCATTCAGTTTAGGAAAATCAACTGACATCGAATTAAGTTAATTGAAATAACCAAATTAAAATTTTTGGTTTGATTTTTTAGTTATTTTGATTAAAATTGACTTTCATTATATATATATATATATATAGTCAATTATAGATTGATTCAACTTCTCAAACAAGTAAAAAAATGTTTTTCATTTCACCCCCAACTTCTAATTCTACTCTAATAAATTATGAATGACCCATGGTTTTTAAAACCGACCCGTGACTGAATCGGTCAGAGTCCGGTTACTGGGTTGAACGGTCCGACCAACATGGGAAAAAGACAATAGGCAATGCGAGTCAGCAATAGTCTTTGCATCGCTCAATATATGCCTCTATCTCCATGGTACTGTTGACTTGGAACCTTGCATGTGTGTAATCACCCTTGATTTGAATCCTCTCCCATAATAATCGGCTGCTGTCTCCACTGCCAAAAGTAAAGCTTGCATTTTTGTTGTTTATGCATCCATCGCTTTGATAGAACAAGCTCGTGCAATGAGAAATTGGTTATCAATGGCTACACAAGCCGCTACTCTAAGTGTTGGTGTCAAGGTAAGATTACGGAGGTTGGTCAAGTCTCCGAAGGTTCGGAGAAGGCGATGGAAAAGAGAGAGAACATAGGAAAGAGAGAAGAAAAGAGGGAAGAAGGGAGAGTCCTTTTATGAGAAACCCTAGGTCAAGATTATCTTATATCTCTCTCCCTTAGGGAAGAGTTATTCTCCCCTTTTATAGAGAGAAAATCCAAGACTTTAAAGGAAAATGACTTCATAAAGAGAAAAGCCAAGGCTATAAGGAGAATGACTTTTATTTATGTTGACTATTAAGAGAGCGTCATTGGGGTTTCGTTACGTGTCTAGCGAGATCTTTCAAAAGCAGGGTTTCTTTTCCCTTAAGGATTTTCTACATATGCTACTTCCTTTATCTGCATAGGCCAATTCTCATCGCAACCTGTTTTAGGTATGAATTCATTGCAGATGTACAAACGTCCGATGAATTGTGAATTCATCACAAGCATCCAAATAGTATTGATTTGACATCCTCTGTTCTCTTATGGTTTTAGTGAACATTATGTACCTACACCAAGTCCCAAATGAAAAGCACTATCAAACCAGATATAGACATCTACTATTCTCCGTTCGCGGATGACATTACACATCAACCGGGTTTGTTACAATAGGTGCACCCCAAAACTTAAGTCATGCATAGATTTCCGAATTTGTTCCACAAACTCCATAGGTTGAACTTCTTTTCCTTTGAATTGGCACTCGTTCCTTGTCAGCCAAATTGTCCAAAGCACCAGTGCACGTACTTGCAGCAAATGAACTCCAGTTTGATCCTTATAGTTAGTAGATATAATAAAGTTTTTCAGCCAAGAGCACACTGAATCATCGCAAGTAGTATCAGAATGCCAGCCTATCACTCCAAACCACACAACTTTAGAAAAAGCATAAGATAAGAACAAATGCTCCACTTTCTATATCTCTATATCTCCATTACAAAAGACACAACGCCGATCCACATAATCACCCACCATCTATTCTTGGTAAACACCACTCCTTGCAATAATTTCCAAAGAAACAGATGCACACAAGGATAGATTTTAGCTTTCCAAAATTTCATCCAAAAGGCCCGCTCCCGCAATTCTAGAAAACTTTGCATCATCCGATACGTATTATATCGGAAGCCTCTTAATACGCCCCTACAGGAGGTGTTTCGGGGTTTAACCCGGTTCAGGGGGTAGAAGGGTTTTAGACCGATCCCTCTGAACTAGGTTCACAAAAATAACTAAAAAAAGGGGAGAGAGCAAAGGCCGATACAGCCTGATACACCCCTATCGGCATATTGGGCTGTATTGATATTTTGAACCTTGCTAACATGGTGTAGCAAGATTTAACAGTGAATTGCCCACCTCATTCCTTCACCCAAAGCCACTCACCCCCCTGCGTAGTCAGTCTAGAAACGCCAACCTTTTTGATTGCCACCTGAATATCATTAGGAAAGAGAGCTTCTAACAGGTTTTCATTCCACTCTCGAGAGTGTGTAAGCAGTTCACTTACAAGTTCCACACCCAAATTCTCATTTCTTAGAGAATTGAATTAGCGAGTGTAAATTCATCTACTTCAGGAATCCATGGATCCCTTCCCCCCATACCCCTAATAATCACAATCCTCCTTTGTAAGAATTCTTCACCCCACCTTACACAACAAAGCATCATTAACATATACCATCTACTTAAACTAAGATTTTTTGTTACTACAAAATTAATAAGAATAAGATAACAATACTTATGTTTTTAATACTAATATAGGAATATAAAAATTAATGGATTAAACTGGTGTATATTTGAATTTGGTCTCATTAATTATTATAATTTCGGGCAACTTGACCCCACAAATCACCCTGCAGATAGAAAGTAAATCCCTTGGAATATTAACATTAGAGAGATAGACTCGTTCGGATGAGATAGAGCTTCCTTAGCCGTTCAATCTGCACCTTGATTTGAATAGTTCTTGGAGATTTCTCTCTCCTTACTTTAGCAAAGATTAAATTCAGAAAAAAAAGACATTTATTGTGTCTCGTGCATTGAAATTGAAAGCCACTCTTGTACCAGTGGTTGCGTGTTTGTATTGTACCGATTCTAATGCACAGAGCACTTCTCATTCATTGAAGACTGAAGAGATTCATTGTCCATTGTATGAATGCTCTTTGACAAAAAAGAGAAAGAAAGAAAGAAAGAAAGAAGAAGCTGACATCAGGTGGAAATAAGGTTTTTAAAATTAGATCAGATAGGGAATAGTTCTGGGTTGAACGGTCTGATTATTTGGTCTAAATGGATGGTCCATTCTGACAAAAAATGACCAAAAATCGTTCTCAAGTCGAATAATTCAATAGTTCAACCACCTGAGTCAATGATTTACTGACCGAATCAATAGTCTTGAGGTAAAACAAAATCAGTCAAATGACCAATTCCCAATTTTTTCGGTTCTACTGTCCAATCTGGTCCGATTTTAAAAACATTGGATGGAAAGTGACAATTAATAGGTTTGATGACTAGACCTAACAACTTTAGTATTATCGAGGGTTGTTCTTCTTATCGAACAACAGCATTTTAGGGAGTTATCCACTTGTCCTTATGTCTTTTAATAATGCCCTTGTCCATTTTATAAATAAAACAGAATCAACAGTGAATAGACCAAATTCATAGTCTGTTAAGAAAAACACCCATACCCACACCCACCACACATTAATCAGTTCACAAGAGTGGTTACAGAAACAGGCAGAATACAAAATTTTAATTTTGAAAGGTTTCTATTTCTGTGTGTGAGCTTCTCTTATCTGTTACGTCCTGTCTCACTTGGGCGTAGGGCTACCTACCTATGTACTACTATTTTACAAAGAAGAGTGAAACATGGGCCACTGAACTGAGAGATTTGCAATAATATATTATTGTTATACAAATAACAATAATATATTATTGCAGTACAATTTACAATATGATCGACAATCAGGTGCAATGCAAATTTATTTTCCTACTACAATTTACAAGTAAGAAGACATGCAGAAGGTATGAAGCAGAGTCTAAAATCAATTGTATCCATGGTTTTAAAAAATGACCCGGAAATGGAATCGTTCTGACCATCAATTTTCAGGTTGATGGTTCGACCATTCAGTTCGAACGGATAGTCCGTTCTCATTCTGACAACAAAAATTAAAAAAAAATAATTAAAAATAAAAACCAACCAAAACTATTAAACGGATCAATGAGTTATTAGCTAATTTATCGGTTTTTTACCAAGGACTATATTTGAGGTAAAATAGAACTGATTGCCTGAATGATTTCCGGCCGAATGATCTGACCAGGTAAATGGCGGCTTAAAAACTATGATTGTATCAAAAGCCTGATCTTTCAAAAAAGGCCTAATGGGCCTTTATGCATGATCTAACACGCTTTATTAACTATAAAGTCCAAATGATGCTTAATGAGAAGGTATTGGAGGGTGCCCACAATTCTATGATAGAGAGATGAATATCAGGAAAAGGGTCGTCATCAAAATTCAAAAGGATGAGTTACAGGTAATTTATCTTGTACCTAACACTTAAAGGCCCAAACTTTCACTTGTCAGTTGTCACAGAGAGCTATTTTGTACTTTGAGATTCCAACACTCAAGTCCAAATCCATTATGGATGTATGGTTTCAGTTTTTCCTTTTATGCTTTATTCTTCATATATTCTTAGTTTGTTTATGATTTTTCTGATTTATTTTCTACAACTTTTATGTATTTTTTTATTTAATTTAATAATAAGTCAAGCAATTATGGCATTACCTGTAAATTGATTCATCAGGACTCTATTTGTTCAAGTGTGAGAAAGAAGACAGAAAATGTTAAGAATTATGGCTTTAGAGATTCAATGAAGGAAGGGCAAAATGGTCTAAAAAATTATGTAAGGATATTTTTGAGATTTTAAATATTTAAGTATGCACATGGCATTGTGTGCCAAGATAATGGCTGAACTTGAGTGTTGGAATCTGAAAGTACAGGATAACTATCCCACAAATGAAAGTTGGGCCTTTTTAAGTGTTGATACTCCCCAAAGTACAGGCCAGGGTAGTTCTTTGTAGCTTTTCCATCTATAAAGCCAGGTCCCTGTGACCATTAGCCTTTGGACATGTTTAATAGCATCTGATCTGGATGATTTCAATGCCCAAAATCAAAAGGGTAATTGCATGGCTCAAAATTCTTTCAACACAACAATAAGGTCATCAAACCAAAAAACTTAGAGGCTGTTTTGGTACTGTGGTCATCTGATCTGGATGATTTCAATGAATGATTGATCAGCCCATCTCAGAATTCTTTAGCCCCATCATACAAGGGATGAATCTTGACCATGGGTTGATGCTAAATCTACGGGCAGGATACAGTTTATAGGGGGGGGGGGGGCTACTAGTATACTATGGGGGCTGTAATTCAGAATTCTGTAGTGAATTGTAGAGTACTTTTCCCTAAATTTTTTTTATGTTGTTTGACAGGTAGGCTGTTGGGAGAAACGTTAAAAAGAAGCTTCTCCAAACAATTGGTTTTGACACAAATTGAGACGAAACATTTGTTTGACAAACGATTTATCAAACAGAATTTCAGAATAAATGTCTATGTGGCAATGAGTTGGTTCCGTTTTTCATATAAATGACAACGGAATCAAATACCCTCTTACTCGATCGTTTTAATCGATGAAAATCCCCGGATAAACTCATTGGTAAATCAAGTTGTTTAACTTTAGGCCCCATTTGGTTCATGGGAGTAGGGGTTTGGAATCGGAATCGGAATGGGTCATTTCCGATTCCAACTGTTTGGTTGAGTGGAACCGGAATCCCATTTCCATTCCTACTGGAATGACATTCCCCCATTTGAAGGAATGGCCATTCTCGGCCCCTCCCTTGGGAACGAAATCCTATTCCTGTTGATTCCAATTCTCATTCCCATTCTTATCTGAACCAAACAGACTATGGGAATAGACTACTCCGATTCCAATTCCAACTACAAACCAAACGGACCCTAAGGGAGGGGTAGGGAATGGTCATTCCCTCAAATGGGGGAATGGGGTTCCGATTCCACCTAACCAAACAATTGGAATTAGAATAACCAAGGATTAAGGTATTGATATCGTACTCTCGATATGGGGCGTATTGTATCCATATCCATGACAGATACGTATCTCACGAGTCATGCATATCAAAATGGTACGCCTTCGTATCGGGTTGTATCGCACCATATCAGTGGATAGGATTCGATACAAAGGCGTATCTGTGCCTAGTTTGACAAAATTGTATATTGACTACTTTTGGACTGTTTTTCATCTTTAATAAAAATTAAAAAAATAGTATTATGAAAACTAAAATAAATAATTTTAGATTTAATTTTTTCAAAAAATTTAACAAAAACTAAAAATTATAAAAATAATATATTTCATCTACCTTAGATGATTTATATGTTTTATTTTACACATAATTATATGTTAAAAATGAAAACATGGTTATTATTTGAAAAAATAGAGTTATTATATAAAATACTGAATAAATAGATTTTCCCAACAAAATTAATGGAAAACAGAAAATTATAATTATAAAAAATAAAATGAATAATTTAAGATTTAATTTCCCAAAAAATTTAATAAAAACTGAAAATTATAAATAATTTATTTTATCTACCTTAAATGATTTATTTATTTCTTTCATTTTACAATTATATGTAAAATAAAAGCATTATATGTTAAAAATGAAAACATATTTATTATTTAAAAAAGAGTTGTTATTTAAGTAAAAGTACTAAATTAATTAATATTCCTGAAAAATAATAAAATTTGAAATTCATAATTATAAAAAATAAAAAGTGATAATTATTGTATGATGTTTGAATGTTATAGAATCCCAGTATTGTTTATTGTAATATTCATCTTCATATAACCTATTGAAGTATGCATTTCTTATGTATTTATATCTTATTCATAGATTATTCAGCTTTTGGTTTAGTATTATTAATGTATTTATGTGATTTGTATACATTTTCCTATCGTATTCAAGTGTTTCTATATTTTTTTTCTCGTATCTATGTGTTTCCAAAGTATATCTGTATTCGACTTGTCTGATACGATACCCGATACCAATACTTTAATCCTTAGAAATAACACATTCAGATCCCGAACTCCTGGAACCAAACAGTCTTAGTTCTTATTCATCAATCGACCTAGCATCCTCCGTTGGGCTGCTCTATTCCCAAAACTCAGAATTGGTCCTACTCAAATGGCTCAATTTCATGTTCCATACCAAAATTCAGAAAAGCTGAAACACACATTCAGAATAATAGAATAAAGACTTTTAAGTCAAGCCAGCAGAGAATGTAAATTCTCTATAATTTTCATGGTTGGCATTTGTGATATGTTGATCCGTAGAAAGAATTTCATCCTTAGACTGAATTGCAAACTGCGGGAGACAGATTCAAGGCCAATTTATATGAATGCTTACATGCCTTTTTCTTTTTTTTTTCTTGACTTGCTTAACCCCTTCAACATCTTCCACTTACCAACAAAACCATTTTTTATTTTTGAATGCTTCCATTAAGAAGCCATGGGCTACGGTCAATAAATCCAATTCAAATGGCATAATTTCCTGTTCTGTTCCAAGTACAGACAACCAGATAGGACATCCATACCCAAATCTCATCCCTTCAAGGTAGCAGAAAACACAAACAATAAAACAGAGTTGTTAATATAGCTCTCCAACACAATAGACAGGGAGATAATACACATATACAAAGGAAATAATAGAGCAAGTCATTACAGTGGCATCAAGATCTTCAGAAAATTAACAACAGAGAAGATAGCCAGCTTCCGCAAACTGAAATTCACTCAAAAGGTAAAAAACAAAGGGCGGGCTATCCGGCTATATACAGAAAGGAAAAAAAAAAAAAAAATAGAAAACCAAATAAGTTAAAAAGGAAAGAGGTGGATGCTACATGAATATCTTCAATTTTCATCTGTATGAGAAGCATTTCCTGCTGCAGAAGATGGAGATGATTGTGAAGAAAAATTATTACCACCTTGTGATCCTGAGACAGAAAGCAACTCATTTAGAGGCCATGGAATAGGAACCAGTAACCTTCTTCCATTTCCATTTCCCCCACTACTATCTTCACTTCCCTGTCCACCAGCACCAAGAGCACCACCAATACCTATACCACCATTTTCAGCCCTATATTCACTAGTGCCAGAACCATCTGGAGCCATCTTGGATTCATCAGCGGGAATCTGAAATCTACAAACTGGACAAGAACTATGAAGCTCCAACCAGGGAAGAATACAGCCACTATGGAATTTATGTTTACAGGGCATCTCCTTCGCTTCAGCTCCAATCTCTAAATCATCTAAACATACAGAACACTGTGAGCTTTCTGTGATTTTCACAGTTGGCATTGCTTCCACTGCTTCTTTCTGTGCCGGCGGGGTTCCATATCTGTTAGGATCATTCTCTGCCAAATGCTGTAGCAATAAATCCAAACCAGGTCCAAAGTAGTCCCCCAATGAACTGGGAGCATTATGACCCTGGTTTTCGTTTTGATTCATGTTGTATGAGCCTTGAAGAATTATGGCCTGGTTGAAAGGATTGATCAGGATTACACGCTCACTCTCCCTCTCCCTCTCCCTCTCACTCTCAGAATTTTCCATTTCGGGTGCAATACCAGCACGAAGACCAAGAAAGTTAAGAAAGGCAGCTGAGCTTCTCCTCCTCAGAATTGATTCGAGCTCCCGCTCTTGTTCAGATTCTCCCTGTTGGGCATCACCCTCTTCTCTTCTGTATCTCCGGCGACGAATACTACCCATCATCCCAAGCAAAATTGGAACCCAAAGAGAAAGAGCTCGATCGGATCCCAGATCATCGTGATTGTCCTGCTCTCCTCCTGTACTATTATCCATTTCTTCCACAAACCCACTTTGGCAGAACGGGCATTTGATCTCAACTTCCATGATGGGGTTCACCACCTGAGAACACACATAACACCAATACCTAGAAACCAAAGCATCCCCCATATTTCCCTTTTCTCTGCAACTTGAACAAAAGAAAGAAATGTTCAGATCAACATCATACATCACACATGGAAGAAAAGCAGGTCCCTGCAAATTTCAACTACCTCCCATTTTTATCTTCTCTTCATGTTTAAGAAAAACAGAATATGAAGCATCCATTTAAAGATCACTCAAAAAATTAGTAAGCCAAGACAAAAATGTTTATGATCGATAGACAGAAAAAAATAGCAACCCATCAAACAAATGAACCAAAAAAAAATCAGATATACGACACTCAACAAAAATGGGGAAAAAAAAAGACAAAACAAAAGAAATATCTAAAACAAAAAAAAATAATAAACTTTTTTTGTGATTTCAAGTCACCAGAGTCTCAGGAAAATGAAATGCGTTCTTTTCATCGACATTAATCAAAGTGACAAAACGTTTTTTTTTTTTTTTTATTTTAAGTTTTCTTGCATGCAGGAGGGGGTAGGGGAAGAACTTTCCTACCAAACAAAGAAGCTGATTTTTCAGGTAGATGGGTAATCAAGGGAAGACCCAATGGAAATCGCAACTTCAGAGATCGAATCCACAAATCAAAATCAAAACCTTCCTTCAGCAGCACCAAATCCAACAGAAGCTGCAGAGAAGCAAAAGGAGATCTTGGGGAAAAAAACTATACACCGAGAATATGTAGCCAAAAGATTAAATGAATCAGCAATCAAAATAATAGAAGAATTTGGAACAGAGATTAAGAACCACGACCTTTTTAAGTTGACACACAACTTAATTAAAGAAAAATAAAAGAAAGAAAATCAAATAACATAAAGTTTTGAGTATTCTGTAATTTGAAAGGTTAAGGTTGAAAATTTACCAGGTGGCAATTTTAACCTTTGGATGAAAACCTTGGGGGTTTTGCTTTGATTCTGTGGATACAGGGGAAGAAAAGGAAGTTGCAGAGAAAGAAATGCCAAGCGCGTATTCCTTTCTCCCCTGTCTTTTCTCCCCTGTCCTATTTCCTCCATTTTAATTTCTTCTTATTTATTTATGTTTAGTACTCTCTCTCTCTCTTCTCTTTCTCTCTCTATGGCGTGAAACCATCAGGTGAGTCAATCTTATTATAACGTGGCTAGTTTCATGTCCACGTGGCAGATAAAAAAGAAAATCCTTCTTTAGACAGAAATTTGCTGTGGAACAGGTGGGCAGATTTCCCTAAAAATTGGGAAGAGGTCTATTTGGAGTTGGAAGTTGGAAGTTGATCCTCCAGTCCAACTGACTTGATTTGCCACGTGGCATTTTATATGACAACAATGCCGCTGACCCATTTGCCCCCTCTATTTCATCCTCCTTGGAAGTAAAAGAGTGGGCTACAAAACAAATGGACAGTCTGCTTATTCCCAATTTTCAGGAGAGTCTACCCATCCTATATCTAATAGCTTTCCTTTTAATGTGTAAATAAAACTAAAAAATAAATTTATTGTGTGGTGAATTAACTATTAGCCTAGCTGTTTCCAAAGTTACAATTTCGCCCATATGAATTGTTGGTTCCTCTCTCTCTCTCACTTCGGTGTGCAAATAATCATTGAATCATTCAAGACTGGGTATTATATAAAAAGAGCCAGGGAAGAATTAATGGCAGTCTTATTAAAATACATCGAGCATAATTCCAAAGCTCACTAGATCAGGTTTTTTATTTTGGCCCACTTTGCATTTTGGTAAATTATTTATTTGGGTAAATGTACTTATCTAGGTAATTGTTTTACAGAAAAGATTTACCTGGATAAGTGCATTTATTCATGTTCTTTTATTTCTCATGTAAATAAGGTAATGATTATTTTATTCATAAAAATCCATTATTACAATGAGTATTTTTGTCCCTTTCAAGTGTTGGCAACTTTCCCTCAATGTAGAAAAGTTATTTATCCACTTAGAGATGGGTATCGTAAGTGATACCCAAGAAAATAAACTTTCTCTGATCCCATATAAATCTAAAAAAAGAATATATGATTTTTTGTCTATGAGAATCAAAATCCCATTAACCAGCTTTCCCCCTCTCAAAATCCAAATAAAAAAAAAAGAATACCCCCTTAATGCCAAAAGTGTTTTGGCTTCACAATCAATTTTTTCATTCAAAAGTAAAGATATCATCCAACTCTTGATGAGAGCATCACATCCAAGATGAATAATTATTATATATATATATATATATATATATACACTAGTTGGGACTAAGAACATTATCAAGCAAAGGTAAAGCCAAAGGAGCTCTGACATATTTAATTGGAATTCAGATATGCTAATCACAATATATTATTGGTCATGTTAATCTAGATGCACATATGGAGCATTGGTTGTACTTTACATCCTCTTTATTCCAGACATGTGGCTATGTAAACCTGGCAAACAATGTGTTCTGATCGGTAGATCTAGATTCATCCAGTTGGATTAAGTCAGTCCATGTCCAATTCATGCACTATTTTTAGGTTGGGTGGTCTTTGTTATTTTTTATTTTAAAATTATTAAATTTAAAAATTAGTTTTTTTTATTAATTCTACTTTCATATTTAAATAGAATTTATTTTTGATAAATAAAGAAAATTTAAATTTATGGAATTTATAGTTATATTTCATTGCATGTGTACCAACTTCTTTCCACTATATATATATATATAGAGAGAGAGAGAACGAACAACTGGGCGTCATGTTTAGGTTAACAACCAACAACGCTTCATAGAACCTTAACAGCGAGATTTTCCCCAACGATAATATAACTTTAGCTGGAGCCTCCATTTTTTTCAAGCCTTCCTCTGTCTGGTTCTTCCTGTTCACACACACACACAAAAAAAAAAAAAAAAAGATTTCACGTATGAATACATCTTTTTCTTGCGGGAAGTGAAGGCCACGTCGTAGTCGTATTAACGAAGGCCCATTCCGCCGATAGATAAACGGTAGTAGGCTGTGAACGTGTGTTATAAATATGCATTACATTACATGCATAGTCAACGTGTAAATGCGGAGAGGAACAGGAACTCAGGATGGAGGCCTTACCACTAATGGAAGCAGCGTGATTTTCGACTGCAAAAGTCACCAAAGTATATCTTTACGCATCAGAAGGGGCAACAGAGACGTGGTCAGTTCAGTGGTGGCTCCTGAATTGGTCTTACAACTTACCTCTCCAAATCCTCCTCATCCTTACCACGTTTGCTGTTTGCCCATAGAAAATAAAATCCACCTATTTTTGTGTATACTGGGCGCAAAGCAAAGAAAAAGAATTTGATGACGAGTCCGGATTTTCTATCCACGATAACTCTATTCACACTTACCTATATAACATCGCAATTATATATGGAGAATATCTCATATTTTTATATGTTACTAGTAAATATGTACATGCATTTGCACGTTTTCAAGACAATTATTTATAATTTATGGACAGTTCTTGAACAATTATAAGTGGGCAGTTTCTTAACTGTTATAAGTGGACAGTTTTTAAACTGTTATAAGTGGTCAGTTTTTTAAGTGAAAGTAAAGAACATATATACCCTTTTTATGTTTGTTGTATGTTACTTAAATAAAGGGTAAAAATGTCTAATGAAAAGTCTTGAAAATGGGGCTATTCACTCTTTTATTAGAATTAAAGGTTATGCATGGGAAGATATTTCCAATGCATGGAGGTAGTGTTTTGTGGGTAGACATAAATAATAGAGTTCTTGCCTAATGAGTTGTAGGGTCATCACTATCTTGCTTATGTCAGTCCCAGACCAACCCAACCAAGAAAAAATAGGCATTTGTTGGGTCGAAAACCGGATTCGGCCATTAGGGTTAGGGTTAGGGGATATGGTTGAAAAATATTAAGTGGAACTAAAGGTTCTAAACCCAAAAGAAGAGACGTGGGATCAACCCAATGACACTGCAGGCTAGGCTTTGTATGGTATGGCTAATGTACCTTATGTGCACTCTGCAATCTGTCCTGTCCCAACTCTTAAGTCCCATTACTGTGATATGAAGGATGTTTGGTTCTGTGGGCATTTATTCAATAAATGCTGCCATATAGGCACCACTTCAGCAGCTTCTCTCTCTTGCTTTTCCATACACATCGAAAATGACAAAAGTGGATTTCAGTTTTTGTGTATGCCAACTGTTTGAAGAAATTATTTTTTAAAGCTTCTACAAACGATCAAACATTTATTCTGTTACGCTGATGTGGAGCTTAGTGGTGCTTAGTTGTCATAAATAATTGTAATGATTACCTTTTTTTTATCTTACCAGCACAAATGTTTATTCAATAAACATAAATGGAACCAAACACATACATGAATATAATGTTTACATGCATCTCAGCATATAGTGTGTATCCATGTTTTTGTTTTTGTAAATTTGGTGGTGAGCAAGGTTATACCCAAACCCAACCGAATATGGATGGTGGGTGGAAACCTGGAAAGGACTAGTAACAACTAGTTCTTTCAAAAGTTAATAAATGGAATCTTTAAAAAGAGAAAAAAAAATGGTGATTGATGTTTTCTAGTGCAGGGGTTTTACCATGTCAACTAAATTCATGTGTCCCTTTGCGGCCTGCCAACAAAAACCAGTATAAATCTTAGAAGTACAGATTTGTCCAATGCAGATTTCTGATTTATGCTGCAGAGCTAAACATTCAAAGGACCACAACCCACACTCTATGCATCAACGCCCACCCGTGAATTGGCATCAATTCCGAGCTGGCACCCACCCCGATAGTACTTTAAGCCTATAAATTCTGACCTTGGGTTGATCGGTCATTCTCCCTTTTTTCTTTGGGAAAACAAAGATGTCATGTAATATAACCAATTTGAAAATTGCTTAAGAGAAATACAGAGAGGCCCAATACAAATTTCTGATTTCCACTGTAGGCTTGTAAACATTCAAAATGCCAAAAAACAACATTCTATACACCAATATTCACCCGCGAATTGACATTAATTCCGAACTGACACCTACCCAAATGTACTTTACCTACAAATTCTGACCCTGGGCTTAACCGTCATTCTCCCTTGCTTTCGGTTTATTAGAATGTTTTCATTTTTATTACTGTTACTGGTAGGGACTTTTTAAAGCCTTCGAACGACCACCCATCATCTCTATCATCAAACTGAACAAGTACTGACTTATGCAACACCAAATGTAGTCACAAATCAACAGGACTAAAAATAACGTGTCTCCTTGATTGGAATTGGAGCAGGTAAACACAACATAGGAATCGACGTCTCATTCTCTGCTATCAATAAAAAAGAAAAAGAAATAATTCGTTCTGATCACTGAACTGATTTAGCATTACAATGATTTTTTATTCGGGGAGAAACTAATTTCTTATTCTGACGTTCTACGTGGACCGAAAATGAAATCATAAGCGGGTGTCAACAATTTAAATGACCTGATGAACCTCTCTGTCTCTCCCTCTCTTTTTGAACGTCCATACAGATCTGAGATGTGATATGCTCAGTCAGGTGTGCCATACAGGAGCTTCCGAGGTTTGTGAATGCAGTTCATTCCAATATAATATTAACATATTTTGAGGCCAGAAGATGAAGCTTGTTCAGAGAGAAATGCTCCAAACAATGTGAAGTTAAGCTGCTGCATGTGAGGCCCATTTTATTAAAAGAGTGAAACAATCTACCATCATTACGCATAAACCTTCGGTATTAGCATAGTTCTTCCAGAATAAACAGAAGCGGTGGTTCCCTAATCTCTCTATCATATTTGGACTTGTAGATCAATGCTTTTCAACATGGAAAAAGAATGGCTAAAATTGGGTGACTGTACAAAGCCCACTTCTGTACATTATCTCGCCCAATATGGTTGGGGGGTGGCAGTGATAAATCGGGGAATGGATGCCAAACAGAAAGCTCACCGGCCAATTTACTCCAAATCAGAAATGTGGGGCCTTGTTTACCGCACTCTCATCCTGCAAGTGTGATAGTCACAAATACCAATTAGAAAACTAAAACTTAAAGATCTATTATCGGGTCACCTAAAACTACCGCATATCATGTAATGCCAATACAAAACCTTTGGTCAAACCACCGCATATCATGTAATTCCAATACAAAACCTTTGGTCCCTTTTACAATAAACACACACACACACAACAGTTTGAGGCAAAAATAGAGAATCCCATACATGTTAGCTTTTCATTCCCTTTTTTTGCCACAACTTCCCATTCCCATTTGTATTGAGTAATAGAAGCCTAGATAAACAGATACTAAAAAGGTTTTGAAAGAGCTTATGGAGGCCTAAAAGGGTTAAGGGTGTGGGAAAGGCCTTATCCAATAAAATAGTGTAGATAACCTTTTGCATACATAAACTTTAGTAAATATTGGAGCATAATAGAGTAGATAGCGTTTCTGCATGCATATAAAACTCATGTGGAATAAGGCCTTACACTTTTAAACACAAAATATTTGAGCTTCCATAGTTCCATGGAACAATTTAAGCAACACTATGATAACCGAAAACCCTCAGTAACTGCTATTATTCTCAGCTAGTCTAAATTGGACTTCTTTAAGCATATGAAAGAAAACAACCACGAAATAATAACACATGTTCAGATTTAAACAAAAACATGATAGAAGCAAGAATGAAATAAGGAAGAACTTACATCAGTAACCTGGAAGGATCTACTGATACATGACTTCAGCTGTGGAGCTTCAGCAGCTGATGAAGAACCGCCATCAGCACCAATACCAAGCTTGAGGCCCTGCAAATAGATAGACAATGAACATTGAAAATAATCCTAAATCCAGGGAATGGAATGAAAAGAGATGCCCACTTATCAATATATTAAACATAAGAGATGGACTATTACCAGAGGCATATATAATATAGAATAGAATATTCTATATTTTTTATGGTAAAAGAAAGATTCATTGAAAATAAAAAAAAAAAATATTACAATCACTCGAGTGTTGAGGAAACACCAAGGCATAAAATTACAAAAAAAAAAAAAAATTCAGAATTATCATTTTGTAATTCAAGAACATACCAACAGATAGCCCCTAGATCTGATCAACAAACATATCAAACTCAGGAAAGATGAGCACCCAATCTGCAACAGATTTTCTGATGGTTGTCACAATCTTCTCAATCTCCCACCTTGAAGCAGACTGAAACCAAGAATTTCCCCACCTTCTTCCTACATTCAAAACCACACTAGGCTCCCAAATTGTCACTAATCCTCCAGAAAGACCTACTGCATTCAGTACCACCCATTCCCCACAACTCAAACCCCAAATTTCATATTTTCCTCTCACATCAAAGCAATCCAACTTTGAAACTTGAAGCATCACACCTCTGGCTTATATTTTCTGATCAAGTTTCTTACTACCACCCACCTTCGATCTTCCCTTGAACCTCTGACCATCCAGGAAAGTATTTTCATCTCCCCCCCCCCTCTCTCCTTCATCTTCATCATTTTCTTTTATTTTCTTTTTTTATTTTTTTACTCCCACCTCCTCTTCAGTCTTCCCCTTCAAAGGTTTCATCCTAAGCCTCCCCTCCATCCCAAATTTCACCTCCCTCCACCAATTTTTCTGATCTCTCCCCTCCCTTTTCCTCTTCTCAAAATGCTCAAATGCCTTCCTAGCAAATCCCCATCCTCCCCCGCAGAAAAGTCCAAGTGTTCTGCCTACCACCACCTCCGTCTCTACTAGGCTATCTTTTTTTTTTTTGAAAGATAAAAAAATTCAATAAAAAGAAAAAGGAATACAAAAGAAAGGTGATAAGATATCACCCAAGAGAGAGACATAACCAAACACCCCTACAGTGATAAAACAAACCCAGATCACAACCACAATCACAATAAACCAAAGCCAAACTCTACCAGAGAACAACAATCATCCCCAGGAAAGACAAGGAAGTCCCTTGTCGCCAGACCCTTGGACCAACTACGCTTCAACTTAGCACAAAAACAAAGCCTCACTCTTCGTCTACGAGATTGCCTTCTTGCCCAGTATCCTCCTCGTCCCATACCTTTCCTCCTTCCAAATGAGCTTTTTTATTCAGCTTCTCATCTCTCTTTTTCTTCTCGACCTCCTCGAAAGCCTTTTTGGTAAATTCCTCACCACCCCCAAAAAATAAGCCCAGGCTTTTTTCCAATTGTGACTTCTCCCACTAATTTCTGAAGAGTCCCACTGCCTGAATCAACGTCCTTGTCACTAGTTTGTAAGAGCAAATTCTCTCCCGGATCAGGACCATCAGCACACGCCTTGTTAACTAGTTGCTCCTTCCCTAGGTGGGATTCCGATGATTGATCCTGCGCTGTAGACCCCTTTTGAACACACTCAGCTATCGTATTTCCTTTCGCACCTTTTCTCTTGTAAACCCATTTGAAGTTCTTTGTAGGACATGCCCTACCAGACCTAGTTTCAGCCTGGAAAAAATTTTGTCACATGCACGGCATTATGATTTCTTGTGTTGTGCAATCTTTTAATAGTCCCCTCGTTAGCCAGCTCCTTCTCTTTTTCCTCAACCTTGTTTCTTCGACCTAAGTCTACAACCAGTTTTCCGACCATCACCTCCTCAAAGCAACGGTTGCCATTGAAATGACTCTCATCTTTGCCACCTTCAGCTCCGCCAGCAGCTGTAGTCCCTTCTTTCTCGGTCACATTTTCCGCTTCATTTTTATCCTCTGCGTTGTAGCAATTCTTCCCATCCTCCTCCTCCTCCAACCCCCCAGACATCTTAAGGGCATTCTCCTCAGGGGTCGTCAACGAAGCTGTAATTTCTGAGACGAACCTCGGCTCTTGAGATACCACGTCTGCAGTCCCATTCTCAGATGTAGTATATATAACTCACCGCAGGCTCACTTGCAACATGTAGACGTCTCCCAAGATCGTTTTTCACAGAAGAAATCTGGCCGTCCGCAAGTCAATCCCCTGTTCCTCCCTCATACCTCTTCTTACCACTCTTATCGTACTTGGCTCTCACCCAGAGTCCCAGACCCACTCCTCCCCCCTTCTCTTTCTAACCTCCAACATTACAGGCCTTGCATACGATCTGCTTCTTTTAAAAGCTAATTTGTTAGGGCCTAGAATCGATTTCTTGGGCACTATACCTTTCCTTCGTCAACTGGTCTCCCTACTATCACTGCAACTGGTTTTCGAGGTCTGAACTTTCAATTAGAGCTCCGTCGGGGCGAGAAGTTTGTATTCGATCAAGCTGTGTAGACAGGGACGATGATATACTATTATTATTATCCATAAAGTGGGTCATGTGCCTTTTTAGCGATTCACGTGAGCCCAAATTCTCACACCCATTGGGGTTCCTGTCTGGGCCCGCATCCTGGGCTAAAGCCTCTACCACTGGGGCCGAGTTAATTGGGCCCCCAACTCTCCCAAACATCGACATATCATGGAGTTCAGTAACTGGGCCGGTGGACCCCACCGCTATTTACTTTTTTATGGGAATTCTCACTCGTCAAAATAAAATTTTCTCTAGGGAGATTTGCACAATTCTCATTTTCAAGGCCTGCCTCGAATTGGATCTCAACTTTCAGATGCTCTCCAATTATAAAAAAAGTAAAAGACTTAAACCTCCCCTGTCAGAATAAGGTGGCGTTATATTTAACTGTATTAATGAAAAGACCATTTTGGCCTTAAAAATTCTTTAGATTTATAGAAAAAAATAGCTACCGAACTGGACAACAAACCGTTTCTTATTTTTTGACAAAACTAGGATATACCGATTGTATTCTGAATCACTTCACCGTCCACCCTTGGTATTTTGTATTCTGAATCTCTCTATACACAGATAGTGAATGTTGACGCTAATCGTATGGTATTTGTACGACCTCGATCTTGTGCATCGATACTTGTTCATAAGCAAGCGAAGGGGCAATGAGGGGTTTATAAAAAAATTAACTCTCACATGATGTCATATACAAAGCAATTTGGACAAAGGCTAGTGGAAGGAAACTTTTTGTCTGATTACGTCACTCCATAGGGGAGGTTTTAGTCTAATTAGAAAATAGAGGGGATGTTTTAGAAACATCAAGGGAGGTTTAAGTCTTTCACCCAAAAAAAACTTTCAGATGCTCTCCTTCCAAAGGACCATGCGTTGTTAAGGCTATGTTTTAAAAGGTAGGTTTCCCTTCCTTTCCCTACCTTTTCTTTCAAACCAAACATAGACTAATGGAAATGAAACCCTCCTCTTCCTATCTCCACGCGTATTATTTGTTTCCAAATCAGCATCTTCTTCAACCTCCAACCCGTTCCTCCATAGCGAGGTTTCAAATTTCATGACCAACCAGACCTTGGTCCATAGACCGTTGGCAATAATGTCAATCATCCAAGGAACATCCTACGGCAAAATGCCGGTAATCTTCATCTTCGCTGCTCGTTAAAAAAAAAAAAAAAAAAAACATAAACTTATAAAAGAGATCCCCCTAGAACCTGCGCAATCCTTTCAAAGGAAATTTTCTTCCATAGATTGAAAGGTAGGCCAAACCACCAAACGATAATATCTCAAAAGCTCCGGCCACTGCTTCCACCTTGTTGCAAGAGAACGACCATTTTTCCCCCATTTCAGTCTCCATCAACCTAAAGTTAATCGTTTTTTACTCTGTATCCAGAATGGCTCTTCTGTCATCAATGGGAAATACTGAAACCCCAGAGGAAATTTGTTATTTCTTCATAATAGCCTCTACAATCAATTTCCAGTTAGGAAGCTTCTTCCCAGCCTTAACGATCAATTTTCCTTCCCAGCATCTAAAATCGTTTTCCAGAACTAACCTGTGAGCCTTTCCTATGCTAGCTACTGAAATTTGATGCTGCACATCTTAGCCTCCACAGAAAGTTGTTGTGTTTTCTCTTGTGCACGGCACTCAGTCTCTCCTTCGATCCAAGGACTCACGATGGGAGCTTAGAAGGTTCTCCCTTAATGAATGCCAGAGACTTGTACATAGCCAAATCACCATCCTTCAGTGCCAAAAAACTTTGAAGCTTCTGAGCCAACAATCTCCAACCCCAACCTCTTTCTGGTTGATATCTATTTCTTCCAAAAAATGTTACAATCTACAAAAACCACCCTTTCTGGTTGAATTTTAGACTGGCTTGATACCTTCTCCTTGAGAGATTCAGTGTACTTTTCCACCCCCCGATCTTAATAGAGAACAGAGCCCCATTGGTGAAACCTTTCAGCCATTGTACCGCATCTCCTACTAGATGAATCGTAGCTCTCCCTTCTTCCCTGATCTTTAACATCGATGGAGTTCTACTTTTTCCTTCTAAGACCAGAATCTTTTTCTCAATCGCCACCACACTTCTCCATCGGTGGTCCCACCTATCTGCTGCTGTGGAGGCAGAACTTGGTACCTTCTCCATGAGAGTTAGAGGCTGGATTTCTCTAGAGAAAATCTTGCATCATTTATCACTTAGCAGCCCATGAAGTTCTCCTACATGGACTGCTAGGTTCTGATGGAACCTAGTACTTAGCAGTCCATGAAGTCCCCCCTATCTACTAGGTTGTCGATGTCCACTCTGCTCTCACCTAGAACATTCTATATCATCCACAAGATATCTTTCAAAATAATAAACAATTTTATTAACAAAAAAAGCTAAAGAAGATATGCACATAACAGATTACCAACAGGGTAGAGCGATAAACAGCAGCACAAACCCTGCTAACCCAGAAATCTATATAGTAAAAATACATGTAGAACTAGAACCCCCGACATAAAGCAGCCAACAAAGAAAACCAGAAATTTTTTCTTTTTTTGATAATTAAGAAAACCAGAAAGTTCCACATATCCTAAGCAAACTGAAGGATAACACAGTTGAGAAACTGAACTATATGATAAAAAAACACCTTCAAATGACCCAACATAGAAGGAATCACTCCCACCTTCACAAACCATGACCACTGACAAGCTAATACTCCTTTCACAGTAACAAAATTTTCTTTTTTATTTATCTTCAAAAAAAGCTAATATTCCTTATTTCTCCTAATCCCCTTCCACCTATATCTCTACTTTGCAATATTTGACCAGCCCCTCCCAATCTTCCTCCTCTTTATACACTAGGTTCCATCAGAAACTCGTTAAGAAGTCTGGTTTCCCTGGGGGAAAAGTGTTGGAATCTGAAAGTTCAAGGGGGTCTTTGTCGCAAATGAAAGTTCAGGGGGCTAAGTGTCACTACCCCCAAAGTGTAAGGTGGTAAACTGGTAACCTGTATTTTAGCCTAAAAAAAAGGCTAGGCCAACCTATAGGCTTGGTGAATGCACTCCACTTTATCTCCACGGTTAGGAAAACTTTACATTACTGATCAAAACAAAATGACACTTTAATGACCATTACCTAGACAAAAGTCCAGGTGTAGATGCGTAGTGAAAAGTCAGCTAAGAAAACCATTTCCTTTGTCTGTGGTAGTGGAAATTCTTGGGATCTGGGGTTGAGACTGAGGGACTCTGAGATGGAAGCCGTTCACAAACTCCTATCTCTCTTGAATGCAGTTTCCCTAGACTCTTCTTGCTCCGATAGTAGAATTTAGTCGGCTTCCCCCTCTGGTTTCTTCTCTTGTTCCTCTCTTCAATGTCCTCCTCTCCATGAACCTGGTAGGGTCTTTTTCCAGTAAAAGAAGTTTGGTGCATTTCAGTACACCCAAAGGTTAGAGCCTTTTGTTGGGAGGTAGTTCTTAAAGAAGGTTAACACTTGTGATGTGCTTCAATGAAGGAGGCCTTTTTGGTGCATTTCTCCCCATGTTTGTATCCTTGGCTTTGGTTGTGGTGAGACAATAACACATCTAGTGTCCTTTTGTTTCTTATATTTGGGAATGGTTTTCTTCTCTCTTTCGTTGTAGTGAAACACTCCCCCTGATGTGGTAGGCCTCAACTCAAGCTTTTTTGACAGCCAAAGAAGAGGGGAAGGACAATGTGGAGAGCCACAAGGGCAGCAATACATTGGTTAGTCTAGGAAGAAAGTAATAACAGGATATTTCAGGGGTTAGAAAAGACCAAGGAAAAAGTAACTGACAGCATCTCTATCTAGGTAGCACATTGGTTGAAGACTCTTGACTTCAGTTTTAATCTTTAGCCCTTGAAGCAATTGACAGCATCTCTATGTGCTAAAGATTAAAAGAGGAAGATGCCACTACACTGCTCAAGTTCAAAGGCTGTGATGATAGAATAGTGGGCCCCTTCAGCGCAGCAATGGAAGTTCCTTGGGTAATCCAGGCCCATCAGACATAGGGACAGTTGTAAGAGATGGAGAACGAAGGTTGTTGGCTCTCTACTTCGGAGCAATAGGGGTGGGAGATTCTCTAAGAGCTGAAGTGATGGCCCCACTCCAAGGTTTGCATTTAGCTAAATAGATGGAACCCAACAGGTTGAAGTGGAAGGGGGTCCCAAACTGGTAATAGGGTGGATGAAAGCAAACAACTTGGGAATTTGAACTCATAGGCAGATTGTGAGGGAAATAAGGTGTCTACCACGGGAGATTGGTGTAACATTTTGATGGGTTAGAAGGACGGAAAATGGGTTGGCCGACACATTAGCTAAACAAGGGATTACTAGGGGTGAGCCTTTTGGGCTTTGTTGTAATATTTCTGATTTAAAAGGATAACACCATTGCTGGGTGTGTGACAGGTGCACTTTTAATTGTTAATTATGAATGAAGTTTTTTTTATCAGTAATTATGAATGAAGTTATTATGCTCAACTTAACAGTGAAGACCCTTTGTAATGAGGGAACTCTTTTTCTTTTCTTCTTCTTTTTTTCTTTTGAAAAATAACCTTCAATTTTATTAATCATGGAAAATAAAGTGTACATATATACAAAAATCCTTTTAGGAGGTAACTTCTATTATCTCTCCTCTTTCTTTTTACTTACATTTTTTTGGCATTCTTTTACAATTGCACTCAAAACATTTGGATCTCTCCCCACCTCTTGCTTTGTTAATTCATCTGCCATGCTATTTTTAGCCCTTCGTACCTATCTAATTCTCTCTGGCCTCAAGTTGAGTCAGCCACCTGAATTTTTTATATAGTTTCTTTTTTTTTATAATAAAATAAATTTTATCAAAAGAAAGAATAAAATTGGTTACAACCACTTAGTAGGTACTAAGGTAGCAACTCCCAAAAAGCAAACCTTCCAACAAAATTAAAAAGCAAAGCTACAAAACAAAGTAAACGAGATTCTTTCCTTCTTCCTTCTCCTAGTAGCTCCTCCTAACAGCTAGAATCAATCCTCCCTATCAAAAAAAATCTTCCTGCCCTCCTTCCTCTTTCCAAATCTCTCCCCCTTCCCCTAAAGTGGTTTTCTTAAGGATCTTTGCCTTCCCTCTCTGCTCAAATTCTTCAAAAGCTCTTCTGGCAAAAATCCACCACCTTGTCAACAATTTTCTATATGACCATAAGCAGCATCTCAATGAGAAAAATAGCTTCAATTGTTAATCTGAATTACCTCCATGTTTACTTGTCAATTTTTCTTGGTTTCAACATTCAAGTCTTTACAAATTACAACAATTAGTAGATGTATCTTACGTTTTTTGACCACTAGTAATATTTATATGTAGCATATGGCTCCTACTATGTATTTTCATATCTAGAATGACACCTTGATCAATACAAAATGCAAAATTTCTATTTTGAACTAGATAGATACCTAGATGGATTTCATCAACTAGACTAAACAGCAAATTAATTGGACCAAATTGTACTCTTAATTACAAGTGGGCTGGCTCTATTGTAGAGCAGTGTACTGTTTTAATTAACCTTTTGAGTAACAAAAGATTAACAGTGGATATGGCATTAAATAGAACAGATTGGAAAAACAGGATTCATGTAGCCGACGCCATGTAGTTGGGACAAGACATGGATGATGATGATGATGACAAAAGATCGGGTTAAAGATTGAAAAATCCAAATATTTATATGTAGCATATGGCTCCTATTAAAGATTGAAAAATCCAAATATTTATAGAACTAGATAGGTACCTAGATGGATTTCACCAACTAGACTAAACAGCAAACTAATTGGGCCTATTTGTACTATTAATTACAAGTGGGCTGGTTCTATTGTAGAGCAGTGTACTGTTTTAATTTATCTTTTTTTTTTGTTGATAATTGAATGGTTCATTAACTAGACTAAACAGCAAACTAATTGGGCCTATTTGTACTATTAATTACAAGTGGGATGGCTCTATTGTAGAGCAGTATACTGTTTTAATTAATCTTTTTTTTTATAATTGAATGGTGAATTTATTAACAAGATGAGAAAACTGTGACAAGCATCCCAAGGAGAGGCACAAGGTGCAACCTCTCCTTTAAAGGAATTACAGATTAAGCAAAAGAGGAGCAAAAGACAAGAAATTACAATGCAGCCCAGTACAAATTTTCCCTATTAACCCCTTGTTTAGAAAGGCAATCAGACAAAGCATTTTCCGACCTTCCCACCCAGTGTAAACTAATGCACATGTTTCTTGTTAACCACTTGGCTCTCTTTAAGAGATCCCTGTAGCACCAAACCCCTGAATCTGGATCAGCCAGCCAACCACCACAACTTTAGAATCTCCTTCAATTATTAAATTTTCCACTCCAAGTTGATGTGCAATTTGAATACCTTGTAGGGCCACTAAGAGTTCAGCCCTATTAGAGTCTCCCAAACCTACTGGACCAGAGAAAAGAGCTAATATGTTGCAATCCTTATCTCTCAAAATCCCTCCTATTCCAGAGGGTCCTGGGTTACCCTGACTACTCCCATTGAAATTCAACTCTACACTCCCTTCAGGCGGAGGAGGCCAGTCAGCAACCACCCTATGTTTTCTGGACGAGCTCACCGCCACACCTATCCAACTTCTCCAGAGGTCATCAAAGGAAAAGGATTGGAAGGAATCCATAGTCCTCAACCAATGTATTGTACTATTGTTCTTGTCAAAATGCAGTCCTTGACACGTTGGATGTTTTAATTAATCTTTTGAGTAATAAAAGATGCAGTTAATGAGCAAAAAACCATTCAAATAAGACATATACAATTCAAATTCATATAAATCAAATGCACCCTACCTGATATCCATTTTCTTGAGCATCTTCAAAGAGAGATGAATAATAAGCAGGGTCATAAATGGAGCCTCCTAAAATACCATCAGAATCAGAGCTCTGACAAACTATAGCTGGGGGGCTCAAAAAACTATTTCTTAAATCATAATCTGCTTCTTGAGAGAATGCACTTTCTTCAGATGAAATACCCAATCTGTACATCTGAATCCACAATGATGAAGAAGCCAACCTCACACAAAACCCAATAATTTGCATTGATAGAGTAAGCCTCACTGAAAAGATAAAAAATCCTCCATACTTCTTAGAAGAAATGTTCCTGCATAAAATATAAATCCGAAGTGCACAAAATATGAGTCAAAAAGTGCATATTGCTTTCTAGAAAACACAAGATTACACTAACATAAACAACCAAAAAGATAAGCTGCACAGCATGATATAGAGAATATAAAGAATGTTCTACCAAATAACAACTTAGTTAACCAAAAATGTATAATGCTGCAATAACCTAGCTATAAAAATTTCCTTATCAAATATAACATTGACATATGAAGATATAGTTCTGAAAGATATAGGTAAGTTCAACGAATCATAATTTTGAAAATTGAACATGACTGAAACGTTTAGCATTACAAGATAAAATAATAATATCCTCTAATATTATCTGGAATTGTGAGGTAGGAAAGTTATAAGGATTTCCTTGCTCACAGAGTAGCAGCATTTCATGAAGAGAATACAAGGAGATGTAGAACCACCAAATATCAGGGGGGAAATAAGTGAATCAGAAAATAACAGCAAAGATAAACCCAGTTCATAGTATAAGTCAGCAATAAATGCCCCATTTCTGGCATAAAAGTCGGACAATCCATCAACTAAATGATAATACATGACTGGAAGTCCATTCCAGATTGCTTTTCTGACATGATAGTGGTAGCACAACATTATTTTACCAGCTGAGATTCACCTAGCTGCATTCTACAAATCGCCCAAACTACCCAGGTAAGAATACTAGGTGCCTAAATATAATGGTGCAACTTGGACGGACTTGGGTTGAGCTTTTGTTAAATTTTGAATGGATTCGCCCTGAGGGCCTGGGCCCGATACAGTGTAAAGTCTTAAACTCGGGTACCCAAGTTGCACACCTACCTAAATAGTTAAGAGCATCAAGACAAGCAGCATTTCATGCCTAAATAGTCTCCTCGGAAATGGATCCCGAAAATAACATTTTGCCATCCTTGTTAGGAATTTGAAATGCGCAAACAAATTAGTATAAAGGACTGCCCTTGTCACAACTCACAACCCTCCCCCCCCCCCACTCAAGGAGTTCATGAAGTGGACATTGGTGATGCTCAAGGATCTCACGTTTTTGTTCTCTTTGGGAGTTGAGAAAGAATAGGTAGAGGCATGGTTCAAACTTCAAAGTATTGATACACCCGTGTATCGGCAGAGGCGCATCGGTACTAAAAACCATGTGCGTTTATATATTTTTTAGTTTTTTTTTTCAAAAATTGGTTTTTGGGGATGTTGTTAAGTATATTTTCTATTAAAAAAAAGAGGGTTCCCAAAACACCTGTAAACAGGTGTATCAGGACCCCAAAGATACGATACGCCCTGTATCGGGCGTATTGTATCAAAATTTTGATCCTTGGGTAGAGGAGGGCTCTCGGGTTGTCATTTGATGGATGACTGGGAATTCCAAATCCCCTAGGTTGATGTGACATCATGTAAGAGAGGCTAAAGATTTAAATAGGAAGAACACCTTACTCGGATGGATCCTGAGATTTGCATGTTCTCTAGCAAAGAACTTTGGTCAAGAATGTTTCCAAGAGAGCTAAGATGTACTGGACATGGAGTTCTACCATCCAGGCTAACTCTTTTTTTTTCATAATGTCTCATTTAAACTATCGGATTTTTTTTATATTTTATTCTGTTGGGTAGGGTCCTGACTCTCAAGGGGTTGCTTTTCTTTTTTTAACCTATTAGATCATTAATATAGTTATTGTTTTGATCAAATACAATGGTCCCCCACCTTCATTCTTCCAATCATGAACCTCCAATACCAAATGGACCTGGTAATGCAAATACATAAAAAAGGAAGGAAGATGAGGAGGTGAATATTATTTTGATGAAGAAGAAGATAAAAAATGGAAAGATGAGTTTCAAGGGAAACTAAGCTTGTAGTAACCTTAGCATCCCTAAGGCCTATAACCCTATCTGCCCCATGATTCCCTGACCCTGAGTCTAAGTTATCTTAGTTGAAAATCCATGTTTTTTTACAAACTTGTTTTTTAGCTTTGGTAAATACATGAAGTCCAGTTTGATTTATTATTTTTTAATGTTTATACTAGGATTGTGCTTAATTCTACTCATACTTCCCAAGTTGATTAAGCAACATTTATTTTTAGCTGCCCACCTCTCATAGAAAGTTGATTTTGGACATTACAACTTCCCAATAACAATATGAATCTTGAAATATAAGTTCATTCTGAGTACCAGTTCCCAAACAAGTAAAATACTAATTAGAGAATTAATTCATTAGTTGCATGTACTTGACAATGAAAGCAGTAGCTCAACATCAATAAAGGCTTTGATGAATCAAGATTTTTTCTGCTCAAAAGTTCTAATGGGGGGGGGATCTTTACTCATAAATTCATGCTCCTTCATACTGCCTCTGCCTCTCTCAAAACAGCATTAAAAGAAACAGTGCATAAATATAACACTAAGAAATTAATTGAGTTTTCCCATAAGGCAAAGCTACAATGATGGGTATCAAGGTATCTAGGTGCCCTTAATTGGGTGTCTCACCTTAACGCCATGGTTATTATGAAAAAAGATGCCCATCTAGGTGATAAAAATACAAGGTGAACACTTTCTTGTAATATTATTGCTATGGCTACATCTTATTACTATGCCTGTTAATATTAATATATCCTATAATACATTCTGTATATTACCATTAGAACAAAAATCACCTTTCAAAAAAAAATTACACTTTGTGTATTACTTATACTTGTTTAAGGGCTTTACAATTATAACATAAAGGATCCAAGGTTTTTAAGAAAAGAAAAAGAATTAAAGAGAGATTCTTTTGTTGAATAGAAAAAGGGCTTTGCCCCTTGTTCTTTTTCCCTTTTCATTACTCTCTTAATATATTTTTCTTGGCATAAAATTATAACCTTTTTTAATTGCCACTATTTTTTAATGTGAAATGTCTGCGCTGGAAATAAAGTCTTGTTTTGGGAAGATGTTTGGGTTGGTGAAAACTCCCTTAGAGATAGATTTCCTTTTATTTACTCCTTGTTTGAAAACAAAAGAAAAGCGATCTCTTCAGTGTTTGTTGATACCTCCTGGGATTTGGGCTTGAGAAGAGGTCTAAGGGATTCTGAAATGGGGATGGTTGATGATTTGATCACTCAATTAGGGGGAGTCTTTCTTGATCAGTCTTGTAGAGATAGCAGAATTTGGAAACCTTCCCCTTCTGGTTTTTTTTTAATTGCTCTTCTTTCTATATCATTTTGCTTCAAACCTCTAACCTTATAGGGAACTTTCCTTCAAAGGAGGTGTGGGGTAGCCCTGTACCCCCAAAAATTCAAGCCTTTTGCTGGGAAGTGGCACTCCCAAAAAATCAACACCTTGGATTTATTGCAGAAAAAGAGGCCAAATATGTGCCTCTCCCCCCATGTTTGTTGTCTCTATTTAGGTTCTGGTAAGACAATTTCACATTTACTAATCTCATGTCCCTTTGTGTTCTTTACTTGGTCTTGGTTCTCTTCTCTCCTTGACTACAGTTGGACTCCCTCCTCGAGCGTGGTGAACCTCTTTGATCCAACTTTTTGCAGGCAACCAACGATTCGTGGAAGGATCATGTGGAGAGCCACTAGAGATGTTGTATTATAGTCAGTGTGAGAGGAAAGAAACAATAGGATCTTCAAAGGTAGTTGTAGATCCAAGGAAGAGGTTGTGGAAGGAGTAACTACTAGGGGTGGATTCGAGCTGAGCCGAGCCGAATAGTACGAGGCTTGAGTTCGGCTCGCCAAGGTTGTACTAGGCTTGAGCTCGGTTTGAGCTAGAACATTGAGCTCGAGTCAAAAACTCATAAGCTCGAGCTTGATTTGAGGAAAAGTGTTTTATAAAAATAAAAAATTATATATAAAAAATATTTTTTATTTGATATTTAAAAAATTAAGAATTATAATATTTATATATATATATATATATATAT